>JAIPRN010001900.1:0-37637 GCA_025469175.1 Geopemphigus sp. TES_GeoC_2020 | reverse complement strand
TATATATATCAATTTTAGAGTTTGGCTATCCGATATTTTCGTAATATTCCCGGTTTTTTTTTTTTTTGGGGGGTGGAGCACGCAGTAACGTAACGAATCGTTACGACACACCACGTGTCTCCTACGGCGAACACGGTCCGGTGAGGCGCGCACGACCTAAACTGCGCGACCGCGGTAACCAACAGGTGAGAAATTGATACCGACCCGGGGAACGAAGGCGAGCCGTCAGACGGTGTCCGAGTAGCGTCTAACATCGGTCCGTCCATCGGGGGGGGCGGAACAAAGAGCCGAAAGTGGTAGCGTTCGGCCGTTGAACGAGCCGCCGCCGGCAACGGACCGGACGGCTGTATCGCGGATCCGGGCAATTTGTCGGCGTAAGCGACCGCGGAATATATAATCCGCGTCGACCGGTCGGTCGTTTGGTGGTCGTCGACGGGACCCGCGTGGAAGTAGAACGGGGAGGGGAAAGCGCGTGCGACAACCGACCGGGGGGAGGGTGGTAGTGGTATTTCCGATGAATGGCGACGGACCGTCCGTCGATCGAGGCGCGGCGTGAACGACAACGTCGGACGCCGACACCCGCGCGCGCGTAAAGCGACGGCACCGAACGATTTATATTCTTCGATCGCGAGACCGTACAAGGTAAATAAATCTAGTCGCCTTACCCGTTATAATATAGTACGACGAACGCGTGTACCACGGAGGTCCCGGTCGTTTACAATGTTAAACGTCACGTTATGGTACGCACGCGTGGCGTTTGGACGTTGTAGACGTCTGTATACGTTCGACGAAACCCGTCGTCGGCGGGTTTTTTTTTTTTTTGATTTTCGAATCACTACGCGAACGTTCGTCGCGAGTATATTACGTTGTTTCCCGTTCGTCACCCGCCCTTCTCACCGGCAAACGGTGGGGGTACGAAACGAGCGCGCGCGACGTCCGAAACGCAATAGTCCCGTGATTGTCGATTTCGTCGCGCCATTTGCCCGGACACCGCGCGTCCGTTTGACAATCCGCTCTCGTATTATGTACGACGGACATTCGTTTCAACATCCGCGTTTCGGGGCACAAGTTGCCCGGAGTAGCGGCTGTATGTGCACTAATCCGCGCGTTTTCCTCGGTAAATTTTTCGAATTTGAACGATTCCGGATGCCCCCACGGTTCGACCTATTTCATTTAAACGGGCCAAGCCGCCGGAGGTCTTCTTTAGTAATCCTTCGGTCGCCTCCGTCGTTTCCGGCCTTCGTCGACGTTAGTTTTTCACCGAGTTCGATATCGCGTTGCGATCATCCGCGTACGGGTATCCGGTTTGAAAACAAAAACCGCCATCTCCCGATCCCGTTATCGATTCCGTCCGCGGAACCAAACGACGGTTCCGCTATAATCTATATATATATTTATCAACGTCGTTGGTGTCCGTAGTTGGTACGCCCGAAAGTGAAATCCGATTCCGCGGTCCAGCTCGGGACCGTCACGGGCGTCCGTCTGGACGAAAATCGTTTTGTTTCCCACATAGCTGCGACGGTGGTAAAAACGATTAGAATTACTACAGGCACTACTTCCCATACTCCGTCCTAAAAGTCCCATCCGCGGACCAAAACCGAACTACTCGCGTACCGAACTTAAGATCAATCATTTTTGCTATTCCGGACAAGCCCGGAGGGGAGAGGCTCTCGCTCCGACTGGAATACACTCGAATCCGTCCAAAAACCGGAAAATCCTTAAAGCACCTCCCGTTTTTTAGCGACCCCGGCGTAACCTAAACCAAACTACCTACCATACAGTCCCTCGTACGCAAACGTACCGACGCGCTTGCATTTTTAACGTCACATACCGCATTTCCGAAATAGGCCGTTCCTCAACTAGCCCGTTCATTGACGAAAAAAGAGCCCGCCACCTCCTCTGGTCGACATAAACAACAATACTCCCTCGGTTATATCCGAATAAAAGGCCTTCGCCCGACATATAAGGCCTGGTGATGCCGTTATTATCGCAACGCGACGCGTACAGTGCCATCGCGTCGAGTTCTCCCCGGTTCCGAATTGTGTGCCGTGAAATTACGGACGGAATCGATCGAATCCCGCGGCCGCCCACAGTTACGGTGCGCGCGCGGTTCGCGACCAGGAAACGCGATCGAATACCGCGGACACATCACATTCGTCGTGAAACCGATCATTGTCGCCGAAATTATCGTGCCATCGAACCTCCCGTAGGTTAGGTAGTAACCTGGCTGCGTGATTGTCAAAACGTCGCGTTCTACTACACGTTTAGTATTTCGTTCGTAGTATTTTCGTTCGGCGTTTCGAGTCGCGTTCCACCGCCCGCGTAATTATCGCCCGTTGTAGCCCGTTACGTACAAGCCGGTGTCCGAAATTAACCAACGGACGCGTGGCCGTACGTTCTCCAGACAACCCGCGCGGACCTCTCGCGTTTGATGGCGACCGAAAAGCGCGAGTCTATGCAGTACGCGTTTAATGCGATAACGTAGACAACGATCGTTATTTGGTTTATCGATTTTTCACCGGTTTGGTTCGTACACGTAACAGTTACGGAAACGGCGCGCCGCTTGGCGGCCCGAAATAAATACGAACGGTTAAATGAACACGCCCGTATTATACTACCTCCCGTACCGGCTCGGTTTACGAAAGGAACGTACTTTTCTTTTTTTTTTTTACAAAAAGCCATTCGCGCGTTTTCTACGTTTACGAATTAAATTGTTTCCCCGGGACCTCGCGAAGTTGTTTACGGGTCGAAATAAACGACGGGTTCCTACAAAGTCATTATAAATATTATATACGCGTGTCTTTCGTTTAATTAGTAAACACGAGTCGAAAATAATAAACGGTTTGAAAAAATAGTTTCTTCTCCGACGTAGTTTACGAATTTCGCGTAAATTACGTTCCGCGTAACGTTTCGACTTAACGATAGAAAGACGGGCGAGAACGAATGAGTGTATATATATGTGTGTGTGTGTGTGTATGTGTGTGTGTGTGTGTAAGAGAGAGAGAATAAAGCGGCAGTTTAGGGATTGTCCTATATAGTCGCGAGTATTATTATTATTATATAAGCGCGTAGGGTTGGCGTCGGCCGTAATGTTTATCGAATTTCCCGGGCAAGTACGGCGTGTGAAAGGGACGCGGGGCGGCGGGAGCGAGACGGAGGGCTAGGTGTCTTGAAGGACTTTCGCTAGGGCACTGATATATCCCAAAACGGTATTAATAATGTACGTGACAACGAGGGGTTGGAGTGCGGGACGTTTCCGAGACGTTTAAGCGAACGGGTTCGGGAATATAAAACGTTTCGTACCGTACGTACGCGGGTGGTAATAATCGCGCGCGAAAACCGTCCATATTCGCGCGCGCGTGCGTACGTTTGTCGAGAACCGTGGACGTATTTTCCGTTTTTTTTTTTCCAACTCGGCGAGTTGAACATTTTTTAAGTAATACCTGCCCTTCTCGCGTCCTATAGGTTATGGTTCGCGTACATTTTTCGACACTTCGTACGCGTCCCGTTACGTCCGATATTCGTGATTAACTTATGTAACCGGATTACATACCGACCACCGTTTTTCTTTACCGACACTCGCTTATCGTTGGTTACGCGCAAATCACCGCGGCAGTACGATACACGGCTTATACGTGTCCGACCGTTGATAACTGTAACGAGCGTATATCGGGTTGTGTGTCGTTTTGTTTTTCGATTTTTTTTTTTTTTTGAAACAAATATACGCGTTTTTCGAACATAATTTTAAAGGGGATCGGTAACGCAACGAACGAACGAACGTCGGACGGATAATTTTCGATATGCTCGTGAGCCCGCGTCGTCATAGCCGCGTGAGTAGCAAACGGCTTTTACTTTATTACGATTTTATCGCGAACCCACGCGCCCGCGTCCATAATTCAAAAGTTTAGTAATAATCGTGTACGTACGTGGAACGTATTATTGAAACCTGACGGCTTATGAATTCGACCATTTACGACTGAAAGAAACGATTTGAAGCGTTTCCCTAAGTAATCGTCGTCGAGTTTCATTTATCGTGGAAATCAATTTCCGCGATTACCTTAACGAGCTTAGTTCGAATCTATTTTTGGTATCGATTACGGGTTCGTTACCGACGGTCGCATTTTCGTCTCTGCTTTGAGGTACGAAACAGTTTCGTGAAAAAAAACCGCCGTTTTCGGTCGCTTAACAATTGTGTTCGTCGAATATTAATTCAACGAAACTTCGAATTCTTCGGGGGGAAGGGGACCGAGCCATCACGCGTAGCCCGTCGTTGTTCGCGCCTACGTACAAAAGTAACGATTTACGAATTTCCCGAACGTTAGTTTAATAAACATAATAGTATAGCGCGAACGAATCGTTTTTTTCGATCCGGCGAAAAAAGGAAAGCGTATTATTACATTTACGTGCGTGCGTGTGTGTGTGTACTGACGTATTTACGTTAATATTACTACGTACGCGCCCAATGTGACAGAGTGTCTACACGCGTAGACTGTGTAACGAATAACGAATACGGTACCCGAATGATATTTCACGGTATTCTCGAATCATTTCTACGCGTCGTTTCCGAACGTTTACGGAGGACATTTATCGATTTTGACAATAGACCGTCCGTTCCGGGAGTTTCGTCCGTTTCGTCCGCGCTAAACAACAAATTTTCCTACGGCGTTCCGACGTTTCACTCGAATTCGCCAGCAGGAAAACGATCGCGCGGACGGGTACGCTTTCGACCGTCGATCGTTGGCCCAAAACGCGGCGTTCCGAAAATTGTAATCGATTCGTTTCGACATACGCGCGTATCCGATTGGAGCGTTTGCCGATTTTCGTACGAACTCAACGTTCGTTCGCCGTCTCGTCAAGAGTCCACCTGTGGACGCCCCCCCTCCCGTCGCAAATCGTACGAACGTAATCCGTTTCGGACTACGTTTTCGTTCCACGGGAAACGAAGCCCGAATAACAAACGCCAACCGGCTAGTCGCGCGGCGTCGCCGCAGATTATTATCGCCCGATCTTCTACGGTTAGTAATTATACATCCGATACGGATAAAATTAGATCGCGTACGTAATTCACGGAGCGTTTTCAACGTTACAACGGACGAGTTGTTGTTGCGGATCGTTAGACAGTTAAATGCCCGCTGTGCCATACGCGACGAGCGTAATAATAATAATCGCGGTGCAATGGGCACGTGCGCACGTATCGAGCTATAAATAGATTCGTCGCCGCCATTGTACGACGCGTTACGAAAAAAAAAAAAAAACGTAACGAACACGCGTTAACACTACGACGATATTTTCGTTCGGAATCAACGTACGACTATTCGGCGCGCGAAAAACGCGTTTTCCGACGAGTACCTGTATTGCTTTGGCTGTTTCGTCGACCGTGAGACATTGGTCGGTTGACCGTGGTGGTCGGATGGAACGCGAAACCGTCGTTCGGAAATTGGTCGACGCGTTTGGGACGCTCGACGGACGTATCGCGGAGTCCGTTTGGGCGAGCTCGACTTCCGGTCGGAATATTTTCTCGAAACAATGTCGGCCGATATGGTAAGTAAAATAGCGGCGTATTCCGCCCGGCGCGGCGACGTTCCGACAATATGGTCGAACAAAACCGGGCCGTCGACGTACGTTAAATTAAACGGATTACGCGCGCGTTATTAATAATCGCGTTACGTACATATAAAACCGGTGCCGTGAGCGTGCGCGTAGAATAACGCACGCGGCCGTACGTAATACAAATAAATATATAGGTTGTCGTAACCCGTAGTAGTAGTAATTCACGGTTGACATATTCTCCGCACACCGTTCAGGCGGAATTCACTAGTCAACTCGTTCGATTTCGGTACGAACAAGTCGTCGGAAACTTACTCGGAACCGGTTTCGTCGGAAACGGAAAGTGACTTTAAAAACGGTCGAATCGTACGACGGGCCGTCGTGAGAAATATCGCGAGATCGGCCACACCGACCGAGAGTGGAGTACGTAAATACACCGACAGACCGTACACGTTGGCTGTATAGCGATCGCGATTCGCGATAATATCCGGCGAACGGTGTACGTTTCCCACGGTACGCGCGGGATTTCGAAGACGCGGGCCAAAGTATACCAAACTCGTCTCCGTAAACGCCCGGCGAGTGATACCAACACGTCGATGGCGCGTCAGGGCCCGTGCAGTACGCCGTCGTAACCCGTTTAACGTTTGGTGGTAAGGTATCGCTATACTTAACAGGAAAGGCCCTATCCAAAACGAAACTCAACATACTCAAACTATATACATATCCGACCCATCCTCACGTATGCCGGATCCTCTTGGGCACCCTTCATCGGTCCCTCACAGTGGAAACGCGTCGAACCCGTCCAGAACGTCGGTACGATAATCCACTATCGTCGAAAATTCGATACTTTTCAACTCGACGAAATTCGATTCGATCCAAGACTTTATTCAAACTTAATCTAAAGCGACGTTCTACAAACGTTCCTTTTCCAACCGTAATCGTATACCCTTGGTAAAACGTACTCGCCGGCAACCACTAAACACGGACCGAAACCGTACCGAATAACTTGGACAGACCGACTGTAACTATAACCGCCTCACTTCCGTCCACGCTAGCAAAGGCGTATGCCCGGAATAGTGAACGGCTTATAGCCGTCCCGTGCAAAGCAAAACGAAGCGCACGTTGCCGGGGTAACGTTCCGGTATTGGGCGCGGTGAAAAGGCGCCGTGTGGCAAACGGAAAACATCGTTCGGAACGTTCAAAGGTCCCTGGCGAAACCAAAGTTGGACGGAAAAAGAAAACGAACTTAAACTAATAACGAAAATAAAAAAAAACTTCTTTACGGTTAAAAACGTCGTCGACTACGCGGATGTTTTCGTAACTGTATTACGGTTTGTGTTTAGATTTTTCGGGCCCGACAGAAAATAAAGCCGGGAGTGTTTTCCCTTCTATCCCGAAAAATCGAGTTTCGAACTTTTAGAGCGCGCGCACGTACCTATAATAGGCCCGTAACAGATACGTTCGTCGTAATAATAATAACAATAACGACGCGACGACAATATACGGGGGCGGCCGGTAAGTATTTGTAAGTGAAACGGGCGTACGCCTCTATACCGTGTACAACGTATATGGCGCGTAACTATACCGGCTATATACCAGTCGTGAACGGGGACATAACCGGTTTATAACACATAATACGGAACGACGAAAGCAAATACCGCCTCTTTTATCGTACGTGCCCGAGCATAATTTATATATATATATATATATTTCAGACCGACGGCGGTGTTTCTCCTCTCCCCATACGCGTTAAAAGGTACGCGGGGTATCGTAATAATAAAACGGACAGTGTCCACCCGAGCAGTGTCCTCGACGAAATACGATAAAATCCAAACATAACCCCGACGTTCCGTAGCGTAAATGTGTGTGTGTGTGTGTGTTGGCTTAACGAGCGAAAAACTGTTGCAGACCTGTTCAACCATCGACGAACAAATGACGCCAAAAATTACTCGCTAAATGGCCACCCCACGGTCTCACTCCGTTAAATACTTGGCCGTCCATCTGGACCTTACGTTCGGGACCCACGCAGCTGTAACAGTGGTCAAGGCGGCAACAATTAGAGGCGCGTTACTATTACCTGTACACCGTCCCAAAAGTCCGACCAAAACAAAACTCCTTATCTACCTAACGTACATAAGATCGGTAATTACCTATTCCGGTCAGGCCTGAGGTACTCTCGCTCCAACTGGAAAAAGCTCGAATCCGTCCAGAACCGGAACTTACGTACAATCCTGAAAGCACCTACCCCTCTACGTTAACAGCACCAACATACTTAACCAAATTACCTACCATACAGTCCCTTATACGTAATCACACCACCAACACACTTTTCTACAAAAACTCCGCGTCCCGTAACAACCGTATTTCCAAAATAGGTCGCTCTTCAACTACCCCCCCCCCTCACACATCAGCACCAAAAAACCTCGCCCCTTCCGTTGGTCAACGTCATCCTGATAACTCGAACCTCACTCGTTCCTACAACTTAAAAGGGGCTCCACCCGATAATGGCCTAAGTGTCGTCATCTCGCGACGCGATGCAATGCGTAATGTAACCGATTGTCATTGATTCGGATTGGCGACATGAGCGCCACGAAAACGGCTCTCTCTCGCTATATATGTATATCAATTATAGCCGAGTACTCGGAGTGTACGGCGATTATCGGTTGGCGGCGGAAACTTCGATTTTGTTTCCGTTTCGACTCGGCCGTCGCCGTACGCGTTAACCGTAAAACGGTTTTTCTCCGTCTCGTATTGTTGTACGAAATTCGAGGAGCGGTTTGTTTTTTTAGTGACCGAAATACGGCACACGAGCGTTTGTCGTCTCCGATCGTTCCTTCGACTCACACAATCGTTTCCACATCTCCGACACGTTTTTATTACGTCTAATTTATCGACGCCTTACGCGTATTCTCGTTATTATTGTTATTAGCGTAGTTTCCCGCGTTGCCGACGCGACGCGTTCGTTGAATTCCATCCGAACGCCGCACCAATCGTACCAATCCGATCTGTACACGTTACGTTACGTATGATTCGTTTCAAACAGCTCGGGAAAAAGGGACACTTTTCGGACGCTTTAAACGCTACGCTTTTCCGATTCCTACTTAACCGACGGTCGCGCCGTTATCGAATACGAACGAAATCAAACGCCGCGCGGTTAATATCGGTGTTTTGAAACAACGTAACGTGACCGTTACGAACGCGAACACCTGCCGGTTAAAAGTCGTTTATCGTCGTTGTTCACCCGCCGGGTTGATTTTATCGGGCGTACGGAAATACGAGCGAAAAGATACGTACGTTTTTCGGGGCCCGAAGTGAGAAAACGGGCGAATACGGTCGCGACGCGTCGAATCAAATATGTCGTCGTCGTTTCACGATTTCCGAGAGGCGACGTAAATATCCGTCGTTTTTTCGTCCCAACTACTCCGACGTGGTGCACGACGGTTAGGTTTTCTCGGCGATTCCGTCGACGGCGATAAACCGTACGAACAGGACACAACACGTACGCGGCAACGACCGAAACGAACCGAGGCGACCGTATTCTCATCATTCGGGGTGGCGTTCGTCGAGTCGTTTTACCCCGTTCGGGATTGAACAATAGCGGACGGCTGGCCCCGCGTAATTACGGCGACCGGACGAATACGCGGTAACGCCGGGGCGGACCACCGACCCAATTACGGCGCCCACGTCACGGCGTTCAACGGCGACGACAACGACGGCGACAACGGTCGGCGGTCTCGACTATCCCGAAAATTGACCGCGGCAAAATAAAACCTGCCCGGTTAGGTTTGGAAATAATCGGCGGTACGAGTCCGTCGTCGAGGTCGCACTTGTCGAATCAACAACACTCGGCCCGCTCTTTCTTTTACTGAACGTGACGCGTGTTTAACGTTCAGTCAACTTCGCGCCAATATGCCAGCTGCGTTAGGCAACTACGTTTACGGAACGCCGCTATTGAATATTGCCTCCACGAAATTCGTCGACATTCGCGGTATTTTTTCGAGAAACGTAAACTTTTAACCGAGAAAACCGGTACCGTTTCGGAAACCCAACGTTTAGCGTTTGAAACGAACGAAAAACGATTGTCGTCGTATTATAACGAATAAAAAAAATGTTACTCAACCCGATCTCGGTTATCGTGTAGTTAATGCCGCGCGATCGACGGCGCCCGTAATTGGAAATCGAATTAAACGGACCGTCGTTAATTGTACCGAACGATTAGCGTTAATTTTCGAACAATCGGTTATCATTCGTCGACCACGTTTTATACCATCGAGAAAAGCAATTATGTTTCGTTTGGTCGACGCGAAATAGGGCGAATTTTTACACTCCGAAACGTCGGTAAGCGCGAAATTAATAATGAACCGGCTTTATTCCGTTGTCCCTGTGTAACGAACACTGGCCGATGGTGAGATGGAACGAAAATCAAAATCCAATTAAATTTCGGTTCTAGTATAATAACCGCGGTAGTATAAATAAAAAAAGGAAAATATATATATATATATGTAGATTGTAGAGGTAAATATAGAGTTCCCGTTCCACGTCCTTGACGCGACTCGAAAGCGAAACCAACAACAAATAATTATCGACAATACGGGAGTCGCCGCGCGTGTATCACCGACCGGTGGGTTTTTGTTTGTTAGATCATTGAGCGCGCGACGAGTACGTCACGTAATATATACGAGAGTTCGTCGTTGGCCGAATATATATATATATATATATTACGTTACAAACACCCTCACGAAAATCCATTTGCGGCCGCAGTCAGCCGCGATGAGTAATCCGACGAGTGAAATTGTTGTTGTCGTTATTACGGCGCGCGAACGATCGAATCTTTAAAAAACGTACTTTTACTAGCGCGTTGTCGATCAAAGGCCAACCGTAGTCGAAATTTTAGGGGCTAACCTTTTTTTTTTTTAACTCGGCTAGTTAACGCGCGGTCAATTATCCGAAAATTATTCGATTCCGTCGGACACGATTGATTTTGTGTCCAAGTGGCCGCATCGTGCCGATGGTACGCCCCGTTTTGAAATACTTCGAGACGGCCGCCTTCCGATCGTGTACGCGTTGTGTTCGCCGGTTGATTTGCTATCCGACCTTCGACTCAGCCGAGTCAGGCCTCGGCTTTTTGTCGTGGTTTTGCGTCGGTTCGGTTTTTCCGCGCTCATTTCCTCCCGTTTTCGCGCGACACTAAACGACAATAATAAACGCGGCGCGCCATTCGAATTACGTGTCATTATCGTCACGGATCGTAAGTACGGCGCCCCGTCTCCCGGGTGACTAGTTCAGGCGGTGTTCGATAATACAGCGCGCGCGTCCGTTTTCGTAACGAAATTCGAAACCGAACGTTTAACCTGTACCGCGGACGGACACGCCGGAAACGGCGAAATTCGCGCGCGTCGTATTTCGTGTACGGTCGTTCGGCGGCAGTGACGGTAACGATTTTCGCGGGTATCATAAGGCGCCGTATACACACACACACCGTACGCCCGGGGAGGTTGACCGAGTGGGAGCGCCCGAAGCGCGTTATTCAAATCGCGGATGCTTTAAATGTGTGGCGTGTGGGTACGCGGAGGAAAACGGGAGCCGGTTCGTTCGGCAAACGTGTTGTCGTCCGTTGGCGCCGTTCGCAATTGCCCGCGATTCGTGTGTCCGAAACCGCGGACGTTATCGTACGGGCAAAAAAGGGTTGCTCGTCGGTTACATACTGGGAAAACGCCGAAACGAAAATCGCAAACGACAACAAACCACGACCGTTCGCGGATTTCGGTAGTAATTTCCGATAGTTGAACGGTTCGTGCGGATTGTAATTTACTTCCGAGCGATTAACGCCGAAGTTTCGGCCGCCACGGTTTCCCTCTCCGCGAGCAATCTCGTTATTGAAGAGCCGATAATCGAGATTAAAAACATATTTGCGCGTACGTATTTACGTGCCCGAAAATCGGGAACGTCGTCGACCCGGGCGTACATTTTTTCGTATCAACTACGAACATTCGTTAACAACGGAAATTAGGAGGGCGAATATTACTTTGGAAGTTGCCGAAACTCGAACGGTATCGTTCGGGAATAGTTTTAAGAATCCCAACTATTTACGGCCGTGTTCGTACGAGCGCGCGAATATCGTACGAACTTTCCGACAGTCGCACGTTATTTCGAAAAAATCCCGATAGCTCCGAGTTGACGAGTAAGAGGGACGGAGGGGACGGACGAGAGGGGAGGGGAAGAGAAATGGGAGGGGCCGTTCTTGCCCACCGTCAGCGCGCGTCGTGTGTGGTACGACGTTGGAAAAAACGTACGGTACCGCGCTTAGCCGCGTTTCTTCCTCAAACGATTGCCGCGAGTTTTCAATAATTTATTCGCCGCTAAACACAACCGTCCAACTATCGTTTAATAAACATCGTATACGCCGCCGTCGCCGCCGCTGATCGGCCGCCGCAGTACGAGAAATTATTTTTAGACCGTACTCGCGCGCGTCCATAAAAACCCACATGACCTTAAATTACGTATAACGCGCGTTAATCCTCGAACGATTTATATACGCGTATAATTTTAAAACTAATAACGATTCGCGTATCGTCGGTTTCTATTTAAATCGTCCAAAAACGTATTATCGCCATTATTACGTAACTCGGTTTTTTGGATTCGTTATAATTTACAAAATTACGTACGTACGCCGCGGTCGTCGTCGTGTCTTAAAACTGTACGTAGGTATACAATGTACGTATATATATATTCGTATATGACCGAACAAAAGAGAAATAAGCAATTATTTCTAAACCCGAAGGGCTTCTCCCGAACGCTCGGATACCGCCGATCGCGCGCGCGTTTTCTAGAAAGGTCTTCATCGATTCGGCTGCCAAGAGTGGTACAGGCAGCCTTCCCCCAACCCCACCGCCCGACCGTACCACCCGTTCGCCGTCGCAACAACGTCGTCGTAGCCCGTGTAACATCCATTCGCCTTCACGTACATACGTTCCGCCGAAATAACCTCTCCTCGCTCGCTCCACTCATTCTTTTACCTTTAACCCGAGCGCGACAACGGCGAATAAATTAGTATCGCGATTCGTGTACAAATATATTATTAGGTATTTAATCGAGTCGTCGAAAATGTTCGCGAAAAACCTTCCAAATTCTATCGGTTTTTTCTCCTTTCGTGCGCTCGTTTTTAACGTATCCCGTAAATGATTCGGATAGCTCGGCGTACACGCGTCGGAATAGATCGCGTAGATCGCGTAAAGCGTGTTTAATTACCGAACGCCGAACGTTATCGTTCGTTTTCAGCGACGACCACGCCGTTCGGCCATGACCACCGGTCTGTGTGGAACGAGAACGTTCGGCAAACGTGTCGGATAGTAATTCGCGCGCGTCACTGTCCGGCCACGAAAAACCGTTCGCCGACGGTGCGTTGCGTTCGACACGATTCTCGAGGCGGTTTTCTAACAAGTGGGGAACTACAGGGGGACGAAAATAATCTCGCGACATTTTCGAAAGCGTTCGTATTCAAGAGCCCGGGCACGTTTATCGTACAAGTACGTACGTAGCGTTTTGTTCAAAAACTGTCCCAGTTTCGTATCTCGTCCGATGTGGAAAGTTACGAGGGGCGGGGGGAACAACAAATTACGAACGTCGTCCGAAGTAATTTTTTCGACGATTATTGGAATATCCCACCGGTCGATCATCATTCGGCCGGATCGACAACAATCGCCGCGCGTTCGTTTCCGTACAAATACGTTTGAAGACGTCGAAATCGATCGTCGACAGTGCGAGATAATAACGGACGTCCGTAGGTCGGAGCCACGCGTCGCTTTTATATATACGCGCGTATATGACGACCACTAAATGTTAGTCCGTTGGCGCCGGGACACGATTGCCTTACGATCATTACGAAACGGCGGGAAACAGAGAGACCAGTGTCGTTCGATTTGGCCGAACGCGTTCGAGTCCACACACGTGCTACTCGTTACCGTAGGTTCGTCAATCGCGTACGGGTGCTTAAATTAACTCCAATCAAAACGTACGTAGCAAGCGCGTAAATAGACGAGGCGGCGTCGCACGCGCGCTAGTGTCGATTATAATAGGTGCGCGAGTGTCGGGGCGCGCGTAAAATCGCGCTAGGCGATCGCGAAATGAAAAAACCCCGGCGTGTCGGACAAACAAAACGATCGAACACCGCCGACACGATATTATTACGCGTTTACGGCAACGTCCCGGGAAAATGTTTATACAACAATTACGTAACGAACCGCGGGTGGGACGGGGGAGGTTACGGGACCGATCGTAACGGGCGGTAGGCACCACCTGTATGTGTACGTACGTACTACGCGCGTATTCGAGCGGTAAAAATACGTAACGTGCGAAATATTTCCGAAAACTACGCGGCGTCCGTCGAAAAATAAATAAAATCGGAACTCGCCGCCTGACGTAACCGCGGTCCGCAGCTCGGCGTGGACCGACGCCGCCGGTCCACCCGTCGAGTTTACAATTACGTGGGCGACGGTAATCCGTTTATGCGATTAGCGCGTCATCCGGACAACGATAATCCGATAATCGTTTTCGATCGATTAAATTCGATTAATATCGGAACGCGGTACGTACCAGCCGGTTACGTTTTCGTGACCGAAAGAACGATTTACACGGTAGCGTTCGTCGAGCGCACGGATTATTCGCCCAAAGTTGGGAGATGGGGGGGGAGGAGGGAAAGAACGATAATTGTACCGACGCGCAGGCGGTGTCTAAAACGACTGCGCGTCTCACCCGAACTCGATAAAATATCGGGCGCGGGAATTCCCGTTTCGGACCGTAACCGTTTCGACGTTTTTTGAACGGTACCGGCCGCTGACCGGAACGTAAAAGTTCGGCGGATACGTCGACGCGCTACCGGCGGCGTCGGTACAAAAACCGTTGACGACCGGACGTGTTCGTTTAACGTTTCGCGAAAAACGCGCGACAACTATACGGCGTACCCCACCTTTCAATCGACCATCCGCTAGAACCGACGCGATATTTGCGCCGGATTAGCGTATATATATAAACCACCTGCATGTTCGTGTATACGAGAAACAGCGTCGAGAGTTTCGAATTTGATTCGTTCTCGATTTCCGTACGTGTCTACGTCTACGTACGAAACACGTTCGGCTTGAGGGTATTATAATTAGCGCGATTCGAACGTCGGCGTACCGTATCCGATTCGAGGCTTGGAAAATATAGTTTCGACCGGCCGGGAAAAGGCCTCCGGTGTTGCGTCGGTTTGTCGTGAATAATTCGTAAACACTTTTGGCGCGTCGACCGGCCGGAGGTGTACAACGAACGAAAACCATACACGTACGGTCGAATGTACTCGAAATAACAAACCGCCGAATACTATAAACACGAATAGCGGATATCGTTTCGAACTTTAGAATAAAAGTCACGCGTCGTCGTCGTCGTCGTTGTAGCGATGTAAAAATGGCGCGTGTTTACGTTCGCCCGACCGTTAGTAACGTCGGCTAGTAATAACGGGGCGCGCGTGCGGAAAACTACCGGCAAACAATAAAATGGCGGGCGACGGAACGAAACGATTACGCGGGAACGGAAGCGAATTTTCGGTATTTCGACCGTTTTTTCGTTATTTGTCCGAGCTCCGTCCGCGCGTTCGTCGTATAAAATAGATATCGTACCGTCAACCGAATGATTCGGCGACGGGAACCTTTTCAATTCGTTTTTCCGTATACAAAACGGAAACGTCGGCGACCCGGGAACCGTTTGAACGGTTCGATTTCGATTAATGACTTCGCGTCGGTTCGTTGTGCCGTTTACTGTACCAGGCGTGTGCTAGCGGGCGGAAGTACGGAAAGTGCCTTGGTAAGTCAGTCGGCCCGAATTAACGGGCCCGGTTTGAGTACGCGTTTTGTGTTTTGACGGTGATTGGAAGAATAATTTTTCGTTGAACGTCGCTTTGGACGTTACGGAGTCCCCCGGGTCGAATTGAAATTCGTCGATTTTCGAAGACTCCGTTCGTTTCGCGAGTTACGTTCGTGTTTCGACGAATTCACGTTATCGTTGGTCCGGTCGCCGTACCGGTACGCGAAACAATCGGTTTTTACCGTTTCCGTTTGTAATCGGGGCGCGACGTTGAATTCGGGAGCGTGCGGCGTTTTCGCGCGGATAACGACAAACACCGGAGCGAACGACGCATTTTTCGAATAAACGAAATTGATTTCCCCCCACCGCCCGTTCGTGTACAAACATTCGTCGCTCGGATATATACGTACGCAGTTTACTACGTGACGCGGTAAAGACGTCCGACCGACAAGTCCATTAATTAACCAATAATCGTCGTATACTGTGACCGTCGGGTATGTGTGTGCACGAATTCGGTTAATAACGTTCGAACGGAAATTAGGACCCGATTGTTTAGCGGTTTTTAAATAATAAATTTCGTTTCGGCGGTCGGGTTGGGCTCGGTACTTACTCGCGCGTACGCGATATTGTGCATACACGCGTATTATATATATATATATATATATATACATCTACGGCGCTCGACGTAGAAATAAAAAAGTCGCGAACTCGACGGAACGTTTTGTGTTTCGTAACGTACGAACGTTAAAACCGGGTAATAAATCGATCGAGGGCGCCAACCGTGGTTATGTAATCGGTACGACTTACAAGTTTTTTCTATGAACGGATTGAAACGGCGAGAGGTTACGTAGAATACATTTCGTCCGTGCACACGTTTCCGCGGGTTAAATAAATGTTCCGTTCGCCGGTTTCCTCGTCAGTGGGGGCGTCCCTTTCGGTTGCGACGCGGCCGTCGCGGATTGCCGAACGATACACTACGGTTATTTCGGGCGAACGCGTACCGTTTCAACGCCGAGCGGATAATTTAAACGCTCGGTGGAACATACGTAACGAACGGACCCTTTTCGTCTACCCGAAATCGACGAAACCCGTTTAGTCGTGTACCGCGCTGGTTCGGTGTTAACCGAAAACGGTCCCACAAAGAAAAAGTAATCGCCGTTGTCGCCGTCTCGTCCCCTTCGCCACCTCCGTCAGACACCCGCCTAGTCGCCGTTCGATCGCAACACCACCTCCCCGCGTTATCGTCGTAACAACTCTCACCGCCACGGCCCTAGTGATTCTTTATCGAAATAACAACGATAACGCGGCGGTAATGGGAGAGACAAACGTCGTACACAATCCGTACACTTCGGGATAGAACGATTTCGTAACGGCACGCGATTACCTCGCGGTGATACGCGAAATTATAAATACCGGACACTTACGTAAATTCGTACGTACGCGTTCGCTTTGCTCGGGGTGGCTAAGCCGTTCCGGGCATACGCCTTTGCTTGCGTGGACGGAAGTGAGGCGGTTGGTTAGTAGTTAGTAGTCGGCCTGTCCAAGTTATTGGGTACGATTTCGGTCCGTGTTTAATGGTTGCCGATGAGTACGTTTTACCAAAGATATACGATTACGGTTGGAAAAGGAACGTTTGTAGAACGTCGGTTTAGATTAAGTTTGAATAAAGTCTTGGATCGAATCGAATTTTGTTGAGTTTAGAAGGGTCGAATTTTCGACGATAGCGGGTAATCCCGTTGTCGTACCGACGTTCTGGACGGGTTCGACGCGTTTCCACTGTGAGGGATCGATGAAGGGTGCCCAAGAGGATCCGGCATACGTTAGGATATGGATACGGATATATATATATATATATAAAGTTTGAGTATGTTGAATTTGGATAGGGCTTTTCCTGTCAGCGTGAATTATTATTATTCGGCGGTTGCTGACTTTTATAGTTATGCCGGTAAAGTGTGTCGACCAAAAGCGAGCGGCTCGCGTCCACTTGTCACGTCCTATTTGTCTTGTACGGACCAGTTCATAGGGTGGGTTGTTGACCGGCGGTAGGTGAGTTGCGTCGGAACGTCCGACGAGGACGGCTGTAGTTTTTGTCGACTAATACGTAATCACGCGATACCGGTATTTAATCGTAAACTGGTATACAAACGGCGGTATAGGTTAGGTTAGGGTATCGTTGATTACGGGGAAACGATAGGCGCGTATATCGGTACGCGTATTACAAATTCGCCGGTTGATTAATCACCGAACGAGCGCCGTCGACGCGTATAATATCGGGCTGGCGGGCGGCCGAAATTTCGCGGTAAAACGTACCGGGGCGCACGCGCGTAACCTAAACGCGTAGTCGTGTCGTATATAAACCGGTAAGAGCGGCGGCACGGGCAAAAGAGTGGGGTGAAGGAAAGGACAAATTGGTGGCGAAATTCGGCGGCCGAAATCCGAAAATTGCCGGTCAATTAATCTCGGAGCCCCTAAACAGCACCAGCGGGTACGGATAGGGACGCTGGTGGTGGCACGTCTCGCGGGCGGCAGAATTGCCGCCATGGAGAAGGGTGAAGTGAGAGAGAGAGACTCGGTCGTATACCGCGGTGTACATCTGCGCGGCCTGTGTGTATAACCGACCCTACCACCGGTGGCCGTGCAAGGGACCGACTACTACCGTCGACACCGGAGGTCATTAATTACGCGCGAGGGCAAATCCCTCCGCCACTACCCACGTCGTCAGTACCGCGCTAAAGGTGTGTTCGTACTGCGTGCGCACACACACACACACACACACACACGGACGGACGATCCCTCCACCGATGACTACTCACTCTCGAAAGCTGCCTTTTCCGGTCGTACACCGGAAGTGGTTTACACGCGCGTATCATATTATAAAGAGGAGTCGGCCGTCCGGTATAAAGTTTGGCCGTGGTGGCCGAGGGCGGTTATTATTCGCGCGAAGATCTTTTCGTCTTGTTCGCGTCGTCCACCCAAATCGAATTTACAACCGCACGGTGGTGCGGTATATTCGTATAGCGTCCCGTTTTTCCCGTTAATTTTCCGTCCGTCGAAAACCATCCGGCGCGTGTATTTACATACAAACGCGGTAACGTCGACGCCGTTAATATTTCGGGCCGCGTACGGTTTTCGCGTTCACGAATAATATCGTTTGTCCGTACACGTCCTTAACACGCGGCGTACTCATTACCGGTGTTTAGTACGCGCGGTGCGCTTTGTTCGATATAGATTTTTCGAGTTATTTCGGTGGCGTCCTTTCGTCATTCAATTCCCGGCTCCAATAACTACCGGACGTACCACCGGGCAAACGGTTCGACCACGTGTCCGCCCGAAACGTCGGAAATTTTAGTTCCTTCGGTTAGTCGATATACTATTTCAGACCGCTCGGTAAACCGTTTAGGCCCGGAACAATCCTAGCCGTCCTTATCGCGCGTGTCCAATATGCAACGTATAGGGGACGATCGTAACGTTATTAACGCGGAACGTTCTCCGCGACTAGCGCGCCAAAAAAAAACGTATTGATCCGGTTACCGATAAAACGTTTCGGTTTCCTCCCCCTGCCGCCCCTACCACGTTTGCCGCTGTAACGTTCGGCATACGCGGCGATCGTTCTGTCCGACGGTTCGCGATCAATTTTAAAACCTCGAACACCGTCCGTCTAATCCGTTCGCGTGAATACGACGCGATTAACACCGCGATCGTAACACTCGATACGCCCGTGACCAATTTTCACTCGAGTGTTTCGAGTAGAACCAATACGCGAAATTAACCGACTAACAGAATAGGCGTGTCGGGTCGAAATAACGAACACTCGGTGACGACCCACGGCGTAATTATCGTCACCGCATTCTTGGAGCGCGTATAACATAAGTAAGTGCCTTATTGTCGCGGCAGCGGTGCGTTTCGATTCAATTCGGGAAAAACGTAAAACTCGTAAGTGTTAGGCGAAATACGCGATTTTTTTTTGAAAATCTCTTCTCGGTAACGTTTTATAACAAGGCGTTCTTTACGCTCAAAAATGTCTAAAGAAAAACGACGTTTTAAATAACACGCGGATAATAAAACTATTTTTCTCTTTTATTATCGCCTTTTTAACGCTTACTGACGTAACGAAAAACGTTCGCATTTACGTCGTCGCGCTGACGGTCGAACCGGACGAGTATTTTTGTTATCGCGCGATTAACGACAACAACGTTATCCGAACGAATTGTCCGTATGTAAGTCGTACACACGCGTACCAAACACCGCACAAACGGTTCGCGAATGACACGCGGTCGGCCAATATTTTATCGGAATCGATTGACCGGTGGCGTCGCTTATCGATTCCAATCACCGTAACGATTGCGCAGCCCGCGCATTTATTATTACTATTCGAACGATTATCCGTTACCGGAGTCTCGCGATTTATCGCGGTCGACACTTTTTCTTTTTTTACAGACGTTCTCTGGGCGAGTGAAACGCCCGTAAACCGGCTAGTAGTAACCCGAGTAATTATCTTTTCGCTCTGCTTTAATACCTATGCCGTTTACCATTCTAGGCCCTTGTCTTTTCTAGTGAATGGAAGTGAAGGAGTTAGTGAAGTGACTTTAAGTTAGTTCGTCCGTGTTATATCGGACACGGGTTTTGATTTATGTTTGGTGGTTGTCGATGAGTATGTTTTGGCCAGTAAACGGGTGTGATCGCGGTTGGAGAAGGAATTTCTGGAGAACGTCGCTCTGGATTGAGTTTGGATAGAGTCTTGAATCGAAATTCGTCGATTTTCGAAGGACCGAATTTTCGACGATAACGAGTAATCCCGTTATCGTACCGATATTCTGGACGGCTTCAATACGTTTCCATTGCGAGGGACCGACGAAGGGCGCCCAAGATGATCCTGCATACGTAAGGATACGTATAATTCGAGTACGTTGAGTTTCGTTGTGGTAGGAACAGGGCTTTTCCTGTTGAGTACAGGGTAGGGTATTCCGCCGGCGCGAGTCGTTTTTTCAGTTATGTCAGTCACGTGTTGACCAAAAGCGAGTTTGCGTCCAATCGTTACGCCGAGGTGTTTCGCTTGGACCAGTTAATTGAGTAGTCGTTGATTCGTAACGGCGGTAAGTTAGTTGTGTCGGGTCGTCCGAAAAGGACGCCGGTAGTTTTTACTGTCGGGTTAATTTTAACGCGCCAGCGGTGGAACCAGCCAAACGCCAGGTCAAGTTGGTGTTGCAGTTGTTTGGTAGCGCGTCTTAGGTTTTTGTCAAAATTGAAGAACATCGCGTCGTCAGCGAATAGTGAAAGATTGCGAATAATTATCGGAACGTCCGGGCGCTTATATATTTACCGCCGCCGTTCAGTCGTTCGTTTTCCAGTCGGTGGGAGGAGCTTTTGATCCGGCTCGTTTTCCGGGCGTTCGGCCTATACGGCGCCTGTATCCGCCCGTAGAACACGGCCGACCGATAATCACGACGTTTCGTCAGGCCCGATCGTCGTACGCTCGACTTTCGCGTTCCGACAACGATTTTCGCGATCGACGCTGGCACGTGCAATATTACCGTCGTCGTTCGAAGGGCCCCGCGTGTTGCCGCGACTCGTTCAACAATTACGCGAAATTTAATTGAAATCGAAAAGGGGCTGTTCTCCGACGTTGAAAACACGGACGTCGCGCGAAACGTTTCGTTCGTATTCTTCTCGTTCGGAGAAAATCGTAAAAGGCTGAATAACAGACGGGGACTAAAAAGGAACATAGTTCGGCATTCGCCCGTTTAAACTCGATTCGAAATTCTTAATTAACGGTCGAACAACTCGTTTTGTTCGAATTTATCGTTATTCTAATTATTACTCGGCCGCCGAACATAATTTATACGCGAGTCTGATGGTGAGGGGTTGCGAGGGTATATAAATGTACGTACGAATCGTCCGAAAAGTTCGCGATACTTAATTTCGGAAATTTTACTCGCCGCGTGACTGACGCGCGGTTACGCACGTCCGAGTAAATAACTAAAAAACGGTTATCGATCGATAAGTAAAAATGCAAAATCGCCAAGTTCGCGACCTCTGTGTTTTTTTTTTTTTTTTATAAATTTCACGTTTCGCCAGAATACGCCCGGCGTATACACGGGTCGAGCACTTTATTTTTATTATTATTATACGCCGTACTGTTTTCCATTCGGCAGCGGTGCCCGTCACGTGTTGTACAATGTGTGTGAACAACTGGAAAAACACATTGTGACTTTTAAAATACACTAATGACTGTTCGGCATCTCCCGAGGGGTGTATACGTGTACGGTTTTTTGTTTTTAACCGACTCGATAACGACTAAACTGATTAGCGTCGGAAGGTCCCGATGAATTATCGGTGTTTCGAACTTAATAGGCGTATTTATAGTTATTCTCGTTCGTGTAGCGTTCTCGAGTGATACGTTAAGTAAAAATAACCGCTTGATTCGGATCGTACGGCGGTTCGAAACAAATAGACGAAACACACGTGCGTGTGTACTTCGCGTGGATAATATTAGGCGTGCGAACGAATAATCAAATTTTTTCGATTACGTTCGACGTTTATTTCAAAAGAAAGTAAATTCAATTATTCGGTCGAAATGTTCGCCGTCGCTTTCCACAATTGTAAGCCATTTTTCGGGCGGTTGATGAATTTCGTAAAATTCTACGCCTTCGGATATGATAAAGTCGTTCAGGCCATTTTCGGATCTCGTCCACTGATTGGAAGTCCGTGTATCGGACAAGGCATGTTGCGTTCGCCGGAGTGTTGTGTTGTATATCGGATGCCGCGCAATGTCTGGCGAATACGCCGGGTGCTACAGGACTCATTATCGCGTCTTTTGTATTGGTAGCAATATGTGGCCTGGCGTTGGCGCGCGACAATTTTACCGGACGTTCCCCTTTGCCCCATATACGGCCGTTTTCCTTTTTAATTCTTGACTCAAACAGATCAACTGTCACTGGTAACAGTCCGCGGTAACTGCTCTCATCCGGTTCCAACACAACTCGTAGCAAAGTACGCCCTTACACCAAATGCAGGGAAGAACGCTGTTAGCCAATGTCGATGGTTTGCCGGGATCCGCCCGCGACTTTTCGCGTATCGGATTCTCGTAAAATATCCATTTTTCGTCGCCCGTAACGATTCGCCACGAGAAAGACATTCCACGCCGCTTATTGAGAAGGAAGAGGCACGTCGTCACCCGTTGATGTTTTCAGTCAGTTCGTGTGCAACTCGTATTCCTTCTATTTTTTCCCGTCCCAGTAGGCGTTTGGAAATCGTTTGTCGAGTTACACCCAACCGTTCTGCCAAGCTCTTTTCGTGTTCGCGCCGGATTCTCAGTGAGCAGTTGTCCCAAATCGTCGTTGTCGCATTTCCGAGGGCCTCCAGGACGTTGTTTGTCGATTACGCTGGAATTACCACGTTTAAACCACTTAAACCGGAATGCGCGCGCGCGATTTTCTTTATACGCCACACCTTCGCCGCGAAAGTAACAAATCGATTCTCACGCTCTTGCGGCATTTTTTCCGTGTTGAAATTCGTTCAGAACGCAGCGTCGGATACGCGCCATATTTGTTGCCATTTGTCGACTCTACTTTGGACGGTTGCGCTGGGCCGTTCGTCAAACCGTATGTTATTCTTAATAGCTACATATCAACGACGTTTAATCACGAAAGAACGGGAAAATCCGTTTAATTTGAAATCGATTTCATAACCGCTTAAACGCTTTCGACCGTTTTGCCGGACCCGATCGTCGCCGGGCCGGTTTGTAATCCCGTCACGCACGTTTAAATCGACGGTTTTATGTTGTTGCGCCGTATTAACGGAAGTACGGAGCGCGCGTATTACGATTCGATATTTCGCGTTTGGATAGTTTTCGCTTTCGACGTCGGGAATTATTTATGGCGAGAAACAATCCGTTTATACGCGATGGCGAACCTTTGAAAAGGCTACAACACCCGGCCAAATTAGTCGAATAACAATCGAGGGTAGATATACAAAAAATGGAAAACGAATAACGACTACATACATACGGTATATATGTACCTCGAAGAGTTAAAAAGCGGAACGAATTAAATTATCGCGCGGTGAGGGAATGAGAGGAGGCCGCGCGTATTTCTTTTTTCCTTCTTCCTTTAAGGTTGACAATGGCCGACTACTCGGAACGCATTACGAGTGCAGAGCCCCGGGTCTGGGAACGTGGCGCGGGGACGTGAGACGAGGGTGAGACCTGGCTGGGGCGCGTTTCTCCCCTTCGATACCCGTGGAAAGTATCCGGGAGGAGGCCGAAAAATCCGGCGGATTCGGACACAATGGTAAACGCCCCCCCTCCTCACAAAGCCTTTATTATTATTTTCGTATCGGCGGGTGGATGTTGTGCCCCGGTGATAGACGCGCGCCGAAAACGTACAATTTGAACGTTCAAATACGCGCAGATCGGACGACGAGAGGGTGGCGTCAGTCACGTTGCGAAACGTCTCGGCGAAACGGCGGACGCTAATCGACCGTACGTGGGGCCGAACACGGTGAAATCGGATCGCCGAATGTGAAATCGGCGAATAATCCGTTCCGATTAAAAAATACTGGCGATATTGATATTCCGTCGGACGAAAACACCGGCCGCCGTACTCGAATCGCGGATCGTTGTTACCGGACCTTTGCGCGCGCGCGGCAGTTCCGACGATACACGCGACGGTGTATTTTCGAATTTTCGAAAAAATTTTCGTTAAATAATTGTCGAATCGCTCGGGATCGAACAATTTAAACGGCCGTTTTTACGTTATTCCGCCCCGGCGTATTCGAGACGTTTCGGAACGGTTTCATTCCCGCCGTTTCTTTTCGTCCCCAATCAAATCCCGCCCATTCTCGGACGACACGTCCGCCATCGTCGACGACCGCGTTACTTATTTCGTAGACGTTTCCTCTACGGCCAGGTCGATATCGACCGTACCGTTCCGCTGAATTTCGCTATCCGGGTCTTTTGGGAAAGTATCGAAAACAACGGACGACTGTCCGTTATCATTTTCCCGGCCGGACCAAGTTTTTCCAACCACGCGCGCCTCGTTTGGAGCGTACGCTAAAATTACCCACGAGTAGATTACGGCGTGTACTCGAGGTATTATATAATCCGTTTCACGGCGTTAGATATTCGATTACAGCGCGACCCGTGGACTAGGTTTGACATTCCGTTGTTTCCCAAATGTGCGACAATTTCTAAAATCTTATCAATTATTTCTTTAATCGTTTCAAATAATGACGAAAACGTTTTTTTTTCCCGCAGTTTATACTTCGATATAATAGCAACTGTGCTTAAATATACATCGATTACTAAAAAGTGAAATATACCTAACAGGTGCCGTATAATTTTTTTAAATTAAGCGCGCTTTTATACGAACATTTTTGAAACCCCCGAAGAGAATTGTCCACGGGTCGCGCTGTAATCACATATCTAGTGCTGCGAAACGGACCGCCGCAACTTTCGGCCGTTTCGCCAATTTTCGCAAAAATGACGCGGCTAATTATCGTTTTCGACGACTTATTTTTTAACGTGCCGTCTACATAGACGTTTATATTGTACGTAATGAACGCTGACCAGTTACGTCCGTGTCCGTACGACCCTTATGATTTACGCGGGACCATTCGTTGTTTCGCGAGTTTTCGTACCATGTGGTTTACGCCTATATCGTTATTTCCAGTACAGTCGTATCGCTTCGTACGTTTTACGCGCTTGTGTTTTCATATACGTACGAGTGTTCGAAATAATAATGACCGACGTATTAATGTATCGTTATTACGACTAAAGCGGCTACGAAGCATTCTATAAACGCGCGCAATAATTACGGATACCCCTACGCCGTAGGCTTCGCAAAATTGAAAAACGTATCGGCTCGTCTCGGACACCGAATCTATATGAGCGTAATAAACGACCATCTCTCACTTTGGTCGAGCGCCTTAAGACGACTCGTTCCCACGTCCAATACTATCCGTATAGCGGATTTTCGCCGCTTAGGGTGGGAACAGACTATTGTCACGTCACGTGAGCTCACGTGCTGTCATATATTATCACGTCACGGGAAAAAAGTGTCGGATTTAGATTTATATAGTGTTTTAATGTATCAGCACCACACTAATGTCACCTCATGCGCGTCACATCACATGTCCTAACTCACGCGTGATAGCGCGTTTTGATTTTCTAGCATCACGCACATTTTCGACTCACGTGTCATCACGAATTTGGTCTATTAGAAAAATACATATATTAAAATTAACTTTAAAATAATTTTTTAACAAGATCGCGTATATAATCAAATTCGTCTTTCGTCATTCGGAAATACGTGTGAAATCGTCTTGGATCGTTTACGTAATTCATGAACTAGACGACGGAATTCTCTCAATTTTAACCTTTTTTTATTAATTTCACGTACCCAGCATGATCTGGTGGATGTTTTATTTTGTTCGTCCAAAACCGCAAGAACAGCTGCAGTTTCCAATTCCTCTTGCCACTTTGAACTATTCGAAGTCACTCTTTCCATTTTAAATTTTACTTAAGAAAACAATTTGTGTTTACGTACACAAAACAGTGACTACTAGGTAACAAATTGTGACATGAAAATGTATGACGACATGTGACTATAGTTTATTTCTAAACGTGATATCACAGAGATTAAAAGTGCCAACGTGATAGCACGCGTGCTCACGTGACGTGACAATAGTGTGTTCCCACCTTTACCGACCGATATTATTTTCGTATCCTTCGACCGTAACGTTTCTCCTCCTGTCCGTACACTCGGTTTTCACCGGCGCGGAATTCGACAGCTAGTAAAACACATAATTGGCGTCGCGTTTACGACGATTGTTCATCGGGAGAAATATTCATTTCGTAATTCCCTTTTTTCGACGCTTGTTCGTACCGAGCGCGTGTATTTAATAATAATAACCTATTCTTGTCGTTATTTTTACCGAGTAAACGTAACGAACGAAACGAGTTTTTCGAAAGAGCCTCGTCGTGCTACCGTAATATTTCGGAAATAGTTTGGCGAATAATTTTGACCGTTCGTTCGCTGAAGTTACGTAAAAACCATAAACGGCTTATATACGCTTTATCCGATAATACGATTACTCGAATAGTTGACGACGGATTGGCGAATTCCGCGCGTTAAGATCGGCCGGAATGAATGAAAAACCGTTCGACGTTTACATCGTAAACACGATACGCCGCACTTGTTGCAACCGCTTTAGTGGTTCGGCCGCGTGACCACTTAACGCGTTCCGTATCGATTTGTACTAAATTCAATACGCCGCCCGCGTAATATATCGCGAGCGCGTTATCGAATCGAATAATATTGAACGGATCATCTTTTCTTTTTCGAGCGTTCCGTCCGATTCGTTTATCGATTAGGCGAATAAATTCCGACGAATTATGTACGGAAATTGTTAGGTTAGGTTATATCGTTTTATTAGTTTATATTATGATAAAATACAATTTAATATTATTAAATTGGGCCGGGCGATCATTGCGCGAAATAGAATACGCCGCCATTGTTTTGGAATTCCGGCGCGTTTAAGTAATTCGCGATAAACGACGATTGTAAATACTTAGGTTATACGCGTCCGACGCGACATTTATTTCCCAAATTCCGGTCGATTACACAAATCATTTATCGTACGACAATACGTCCCGATCTTTTTTTAGATAAAAAATCCGGACTTGCGTGTTTAAAATCGAGAGGGAGAAAAACTCGACACTCAAAAATCGTCGGACGGAGATCATTTTCGGCTATTTTCGGACGTAGAAAAACGTGCGCGATACGCTATTCGAGTAGGGTGGGTATGTGTGTGATATATTCGCGATATTTTTTAAAACGTACCTATTCGTCGAACGATCTCAAAACGGCGTCAAATATTATTCCTAATACAACTGTCTGGTGCGCGCGTGTGATGCGTTTACTGCGTACTATTAGTATATACATTGCACATTGTTTTACGCGCTCAACACTGTCTTGATGAAGGTTTCGTTTTAAGCGCGTTCTTTCGACGCGTATTAGAAGCCAGCCTAATATTATCGGTTAATATTTAACTAGGGAACGCGCATGACTCGGTGGCGTGTTTGCGAAACTTTTTTCGTGAGGAGGTGTCATAAATAATGGAATAATTTTAAAACGCCGATATTACCGTACGCCGGTTTTATTAGAATCGCGTAAATAGTTTTACGTACAAATGAAATAACGAAATCGAAGAAACGCTGACATATTTCCTTCGTTATAATTTACGAAACAAACCGATTATCTACGATTTATGTTATTGACACGTTCAAAATTTTTCTGATCTTCAAACATTCTCTGGCGGCATGGGGGCGGAGGGGGAGTATCCATAAATACGCCACTGGCTCGACTTAATTGACTTGTAATTGTCCATTTGTTAACGATCGTTTATAATTAATAATTTCTTACCGCTGGTAACAGGTTTCACGTAAAAAGGACCAACTTACATTTTTTACGAACGAATAACGACGTCGAAAATCCTTTTCAAGTACCGAACGTTCGTATTGAAACGAAGATCGTCTAATTGCTCCGGGTGCGAATCTACAAACCGTCTCGGCGCTTTAGGATATCATGGGAAATCGTTTTGTATACGGTTTTTAGATCGAACGCGGAAAAACCGAGTCGTATTTCGATTGCCGAATGTCCGTCGATTCCGAAGCCGGAATTTCGGTAATCGTGACGAAAAAAAAAATGTACCGCCCGTGTCGGTGGTCGTCGCCCCCCTAGCGCATGGCCCGGTACGCGATAATTGAAATCGCGGGGTCCGTCGGCCGAAATACGGCGCTAACGACACGCGTCGCTTAAAAAACGAAAAAAGATCGGGACGATTCGCCTTTTCACGTTAAATACCGTTCGGCGGTAAAGTCGGCAAACGTCTACGTTTTCACGCGAGACTATAATTAAATAACGAAAGGCGAATAACAACCGATTGTTTTAGGCCGGGAAAATCGATAGGACGTAATTCGTATACACACGCGATACGGTACTCGTGTAAGTCGTTATAACGTGACTACTACGTTTTACGGTCCCCGGGTAACGAACGAACGAACAACGCTGACCCACTCGAATACAGTTTTCCACACACATGCCCTAACGATCGTTTAATAATCTAAACTCGCTAGATAAACGGTGTCCGGCGTACGACCGTTTGGAAAACGCGACGGCGTACTAATGGGCACGCGTATTTGTTTATCGTCCAGTGAACGAACGGAAAACGAATATTGCCGCCGTACGAAATACCCGTTGTGACGGCCGGCAGCGGCGCGTTCCAAACGCTCCAATGTACGAAACCGACCTGTAGTTTTGCGCGCGGCTATCTGAACTACGACCGAATGATCATGCGGCCCGAAACGGTGAAAATGTACGCACGGTGCCTAAATAACACGTTCGTAATTAACCGACGGACAATTATATTCGTAAATATATTGAACCGCCCTCGTATATTATATAAAATATATATTATTTTTTTTAAATCGATAAAAGGCTTCGACAACGATTGTTTTTAGCCTACGTTAACTTAATAGCAATAGATTAACGTCGTTTTCGGAAATTTACAATTTATGGCCTAGTTCTATATTATGCGAAAATGTAACGATCGCGGTAGTGTTCTCTTCGTTGTGGGCTTGTTGAAGTCTAGTGGGGATATTGAGGATTTTGCGAGCTCCGGTGTATTTGGGACAGTTGATGTGCTCTATTGATAGAGTTGAAATTACAAGTATCACATACCGGCGCTAATGAGGTAAGCACGAGTTAGATAGGAGTGGCCTAATGTAGTTCGAGTATAACATCACTCCCTCTCTTCATTTAATGTCAGAAGGGTAGGGTTTCGATCGTTTTGTGTATAGTTTTACATTTCTCAGTTTGTCCGGAGAGTGGTAAGCCAATATGTTTTTGCCATTCTTCCGTTATTTTGTGATGTACGACGACGAGACGAGGTTAATAAATTAATTTTTGTATATAGTGGAGACGCGGCGGCTTCGTTAATACATCATAATATATTCGCTACACGCCGTTGTCTTATACGCTTGTGTAATCGCAATATGGGAAACTTCGGATCCGAAATAATGGCCAGACGTCTACAGCCACACGAACCGTCGTCGAGGCGTACGAAACGGATTGCGTCGAATTCGCGTCGTAATTGTGTCGTCACGTAACGCGCTCGTGTAAGTAAACATAAATAATATAAGCAAAAAACGACGGCGTATTACGTTAATCGTTAATTACTATAACGGCCGACCGGTAAAAACGACGAGTTGAATTAACGACGAATTTCGGCGGATTAAATCGCCCGAATATTTTCGTTTTATTATTACCCGGCGCGTATTTCTCGCGTACGACACGGGCCCGTGTGGGATACAAACGTTTCCGCCAGACACTTGTACGGCGTAGACGTGTACAATATCGTCGGAGTTCGAATCTAAAATCAAATTGTGATCGGAGCGTATAAAACACACGCTTTGCAGTGCTTCGCAAGGGATGGCCATGCCGTTCACTATCCCAAGCGTTTGCTATAGTACGGCCAGCGAAACAAGGCGGGTGTCCGTCGCGCCAGGCGACCGTTTTCGTGTAAACCAAGGGTTCCGAATGTATTATTTATTATATGAATAGTTGGCGCGGCTATTTTTAAACTTACGTACACATATAATCGCGTAAACGATTCAAATATTAATATTATCGCCCGTTAGCGCGCGTTATCACGTTATCATTATCATTAATAAATAACGAGTTTTACGTACAGAAATATTAAACGTTTAGTCTATATTACAACTCCCGCGCTTTTAAAATCATTCTACGCGGCAATATAGTTTTGGAAGCACTGCTGGAAATTCGCCACCGGTCACTCGCCTAGTTTCGCTGGCCGTACTATAGTGGACGGACGTGAAGGAGCGAGTTTTTAAGTCGGTCTGTCCGTGTTATTGGGTACGGGTTTGGTTTTTGTTTAGTGGTGGTCGGTGAGTATGTTTCGCCAAGGAGACGGACATGATCATAGTTGGTAAAGTTATAGAACATCATTCTAGATTGAGTTTGAATAGAGCCTTGGATTGAATTGAAATTTGTCGATTTCCGGAGAACCGAATTTTCGACGACAGTGGGTAAACTCGTTATCGTACGGACGTCGATGTTCTTCGACGCGTTTCCACTGTGAGGGACCGATGAAGGGCGCCCAACAGGATCCAGTGAGGATGGGAGATATGTAAAGTGTAAGCGAAGTTTCGTTTTGACGGGCACAGGGTTTTTCTTAGTTAAGTATCGGGTAGAGTATTCCGCGGGCGCGAGTGGTAATGTCCGTGATGTGTTGGCCAAATGTTAGTTTGCGCCCGATTATTACGCCGAGGTATTTGGCTTGTTTGGACCAGTAAATGGGATAGTTGTTGGTTCGTGATGATGGTACGTTATTTGTGTATGTTCTACCGAAGAGGACGGCTGTTGTTTTAGTAGAGTTAACTTTGACGCGCCAGCGGTGAGTGTAAAACACGCGCGTCGTTGCGTTCGTTTTACGTGATGAGGGGGGGCAACGACCAACATTTCGGGTAAACTGGTCGAAAGTAATTGTCGTCGTTATTTTTCGTTCCGCGACTCGGGACGATATTTCGCCGAGATTTACCGGACCGTATCCAACAGCACTCCGTGTAACATTCCCGTCCCGAGTTCTTAGATATATATAAAAAGGAACAAAAAAAAAAAAACGTTTCGGCCGCGCAAAAACTCTATAACGTATTTACGCTGATGGTCGCTTGTGCCGTTCGAATTTCGCCGCGGGACGCCGTACGATAAATACACGCGCCGCACATGTCGCGAGTTCTCCGCGATTTTCAAAACCGCGCGGTGGTTTATCGGCGCGCGTACACACGCGAACAATGAGCCCGTACGCGAGTCCAGAATTAACGAAACACGATACGCGTTACGGTATTGTGACCGTTAATATTGGTAAAACGATTTCCGTCGTAAGCCGTGTTCTGGTCTCCACGTTCACACTTATTTGTAATACTTAACGACGATTTACAATAATATTCATAACGTCGGTTAATAATATTTATAATTCGTAACGGACGACGTATATATATATATTGCGCGTACCGGAGTTATATATTATTATATCGTTTTCGTTTCAACGGAAAAGTCGACATCGCGTAGTTCGATACAGGAAGGGGGGGAGGGCGTAACGCGCGCGTATTCGAAAAAATTACGAATTTCAATATATCGAACGAAACCGTCGTCGGGTACGGTTTAAAAACCGGGCGTCTGCATTGCGGCCTAACCGATACCGCGGTACGTTGAATAACAATCGTCGCGCGAACCGTTCGTGACGTACCGACGGCGGGAGAACGTCCGAACGTAATATTCGTCGGATCGCGATAAACGGAATTGTTTTCAATAGTGCGGGGGGGGGGGTGGTCGGCGACGTTCGTCCCGAGCGCTACCGTGCGGCTTCCCGCGCTGTTGTTAGGCTAAGGGCAGGGAAAACGTTCGTTTCGGTGAATCCACCGGAGGCGAGAGCGTATAGCGACTAATGTAAACGGAGTTCCGTTTCGGGCCGACGAATTAGTTTCTTTTCCCGCAAACGCGTTAACTTTTCGCTACGCGATGAACAATAAACGTTTATTATTATTCGTACGCCTTTTCGCTTCCCGTGTTTACGTTTGTACACGCGAATCGGTTTTATATAATTTTGTACGACCATTCGGACGATCATAAGCCGAAACTAAAACAAAAAAAAAAAAAAACGTCGTTTCGAACACGCGTAAACGAGCCAGATTGGAATTTACTACCGGTAGTTTCCACGCACGATGATCGTGACGCGTCGTAATTTGATATTGGCGTAACCCGTACGTACGTATATAACGTCATAGTGACGAATCGACGATTAAATTGCGAGTAAACACGCGCGGATCGATTTACGTTCAAAAAAAAACGGAGCATAAAACGTTTAAAAAAAAAGTACCCGATACACACACACACGCGCGCGCGCGCGCGTATATTCATTTTTTATAGCGATTTATATAGGCTTCGTACGGGCCCTGGGACGAATATATTATACGAGAAATTGTTCCGAATAAAAGTCTCGGAAGGGGGGGGGGAAATCATCGGGCGGATGAGGGAAAATAAAAGCGCGAGACAAACGTTTGTCGCGAAAGTAATTTCGAATTTAACGAAACAACAAAACGAAATACATACTCCGTACGTATTTCCGTTAAAAAAATATACGCGTTTTTAAACCCAGAAACAGTACGACAATTATTTGGCGTTAAGCCATTGTACATACACGAAGTCGTACCCGAAGTACTTTAACCCGTTACGTTCGTTTAATAGTTAATCGCGGTTAAACGTTTCGTGTTTTCTTTCAAACGCCCGCGGCAATAAAGAGTAAACTAAACGCGAAATTAATACTTAAGTATATACGCGTACGACGTATATACATATACACGTAACCGATGTAACGAACAAGATACGAATCTAAGTATAAATAGTATTACGTTCGATCGTAACCAGAAACGGCGTATTTAGTTTGGTATGGTCGGGGGGGGGGGCGGCGCCGTGGCGGGAGAGAGTCACAGGTGGGCGTTGGGCACGTGCCCAAAGACGGCTAGAGTCGGTTCGATAAAATACGTAAGTAAAACTGTCTAATAAAAGAAGTATCGATATTTTTCGTAACCTAAATAGGGAACGTTTGACGAATATAATAACTAATAATAATAGCGTTTGCCGCTAACGATAATAATATTACCGGCTACGCTGTCGACAGTCGATAACGGGAATATTCGAAGAGAATCTATTATTTTTATAACCATAAACATTTACCAGAAAACCCGAGAAACGGTGCCCCAACAATAGCCCGATTATTGTTCACGTTTTTCGACGAGACAACTGGATTCTAAAGTCCGATTACGGTTTCGAAAATGGCCGACGTTCCGTGCGTAAGCCGTGTCCGCGTAACGCGTATATTTTTTAACGAATAAACGAGGTTTGTTTTTTTATTTTTAAAATAAAATAATTATAATCGCGAATAATGCACGTTTCGGGGCCGTAACGCGCGTTCCAAACGGTCGTATTTCGGGTGGGACGGGGCGGGAGGGGCGTAAAAAAAATGATCACGGACTGTTGTAAAAAAACCAACGACGCCGTAATTATTCGCCCGGTGGTGTACGAGTGACGGTGAATAGGCGGACGCTGTAACCCAACGGTAAAACCGTTTTGTACCGCGCGGTTACCGGTAACCGTACGGTAAAAGCGCGTTTGTGATCCCGAGAAAACGTAAATACCGATTTGGTCCGGGCCGCGACGGGACCGAAAGGCGCGAATATCGGTGACGCGCGACCGCCGCCGCCTTTATTCGCGCCTGAAATTGGCGAACGGAGGAGGAACACGAGTTTCGGTGGCGACGTCCACGTTGGACCGTCCGGTGTATCGCTGAGGGTGTTTGTCGGCACGCTGATTAGAAAACGCGTGGGTTCCGAGACTAACCGGTAAGGACGCGTTTTTTTTTTGTCGCGAAATTCGACTTTAATCGTCGACGTAATAGTTAGTAGCACCGTTCGTAGCGTTACAATCATTCCGACGTTTTTCTAAACGTTCGACGCCTTTCTTACGAAACGATTTTGTCTTTTACTTGTAAGCTTCGGTCGCGGCCATTACATCGGAGACAACATTTCATTCCCCGGAGCGTCTTTTCAAGATCCGCGAACGGGTAGGTAGTAAATAAATGGGACGGCCTTGGAGCGATTCCACCCGTAAATCGTGTTTTCGTCGAATCGTGTACGTGCTAAGCCTAACGGTTTCGCGACAAAACACGCGGCCGGTGGTCGGAACGATAAACGAGAACCGACGGCGAACCGTTCGTTCGAGGAATAAACACCGTCGCCGACAAATCGGTCAAAAATTTCGTTTTTGATCCGCGACGGAAACGGCCGCGCGCGTTATCGTCGTAACCTAACCTCCGGTAGATCGTCCAAAGGGTATACCGCGGTCGAAACACTGTAACCCAGAATGACGGGGCAACGGTTTCGACTCAATCAAGTGGACCGGGTACGGGCGTGTGTCGAATAGTGTCCGCGAAAAAACGATATCGATAATATATATCTACGCGATATATATATATATATATTTATTACGCAGAACGCCGGGATGGATATTCTTTGTGCGCGCGCGTGTATATACGTATGTATAGACGACGACGAACGGGAGGATGGTGAGAAAGAGAAGTGGAAAGAGTACGGGGCCGGAGGAGGAGAGCTTCCACCGCCGCCGTCGTCGAATAGCAGCATCTGGCCCGAGGGGTAGAGGTGACGGCTAATAATAAATTACACTACCCCCGAAAACCCTCTCTCGTTGCGACACCGTGAAAGGGATGAACGCCAACAACGGGTAATCGATATACACACACACACACACACACAGGCGCGCGCGTATCCGTACACTTATACGATTACACGCGTACATACACACACGCGCGCGCGCGCCTACCCTTTTATAAATCCGTTCAATATAGAAAGGATTTGTCGTACACGTACGAGACGACGGTACATTTGTTTACGGCGTAACTGACTTTACCGTATTCGCGGCGAAACGGCGGCGAAAAAATCTTTGAATCGTCGTCGCGCGGTGACCGCCTGCCCCGCTGTCGATTCCGCGCGTTTAAGTTAGGTTACAGAGTCACGCGGCGCCGTTTACGCGTATAATTCACGGCCCGCCGTACCCGCGGTTCGGTATTTGCCGTCGTTTCGTCAACTCGCCAACGAGAAACGTTCGATCACGTCTCCGTCGGGGTATGCCGCGATTGCGGACGCGACGCGCCAAATGTACCGCGGTCGTGTAACACGAATGCAGCGGCGGTTACCGCGGTCGATTATGCGAACGGGCTTTTATTAATATCGCGTTTACGTAATACGTCGTCCTTTGCGCGCCGCGTTTAAAATCGCTGTCGACACGCGTAAACCGCTATAGCGCGTACGAGTACTGTTAACGTCGCAAAGGAACGTTGTTCGAGTATTTGTATCGTCTATAACCGCGAACGAAAGCGACGTATTCGAAACCAAATCGGGCGACGGTATAATAAAATACGACCGCCAATCGGCCGACGCGTTCCGGAAACCGATCGGCCGCGCGCGTACATAATGTTTGTGACGTCGACGGATTTCGCCGTAATTCGTCTCGGTAACGGCGAAATTACGCTATCGATTCATTCGATCGTTAGAGGTAACGGAATGGCCGGTTTCAATTTCCCGAACAAAGAGAACGCGACTAAAACGCGAACGACGCGCGTGTTGGACGACGGGAGTAATATGGCGGAATCGGAGTGGACGCGAAGCCCGGCCGCTTTGTACGTGTACGGCGAACGAAATAATTCGGCGAACGGTATCGAAATAATTGTCGGGGGACGCGTACGTCGGGCCGTGTTACGCGTTTTAAACGGAAATTCGACTCGGCCGGCGGATAAACGACGGTAATAACAGGACGGCGCACGTATCGCGCGGCGATTCGCGCGTTTTAAAGCCGATAATTATACTATCGTCGTGTTCGACGACCGTTGTTCGTCCGTGCCGCTAACGAGTTGTATCGGCGTAAAAAAAACGAGCGAAAAGCGGAATTTGTCGACAAATAAATACGCACACGCCCCGTTCCGTACGACGTCGCGACAAACGAACGGACGTGGGGGTTGGTCGTGTCGTCTCCGAGAATAAATACGCGTTATTTCGACGTCACGAAGATAACGTTAACGCGTACCGTCCGGTATATAGTGGACTCGCGCCGGATATCCGAAAATACGCGCGAAATTGGCCCGGTAATCGGTGAACCGACGGTAAACTCGCGGCGCGCGATCACGAATACCGGACACTTACGACGACGGGTACGAAAGTGTTTCTCGATCAATTGAACGACAATTTCGCGTAAATCGACGGTCGTCCGCGTTGCGGTGGTCGATGTGTACGTGAGGGGGGAGGGGGAGAAGCGCGCGCGTATTTTTTCGTCTTTCGAAATTCGTCGACGAATTTCGAGCCCGGAAGACCGCGACGGTTCCGTTTCGCTATGTGGCTAGGCCGTTAACTATTCCAGGCTCGTGCCTCTCTACTAGTGAATGATGCGGATAGTTTAGTGTTTGGTAAGTCAGTGTGTCCAAGTGAATGGGTACGGTTCGAGTTTGTGTTTTGTGTTTGGGGCGATTCGCCGAGAAAACGGACGCGGTCGTGATTGGAAAAGGAATTTTTCGTAGAATATCGCTTTGGCTCGAGTTCGATATTGAATCGAATTAAAATTCGTCGACGTTCGGACGACCGAATTTTCGAAGATAGTAGGTAGTCCCGTTATCGCACGGGTACCGATGACTTCGACGCTGTGAGGGACCGACGATGGGCGCCCACGAGGGCAATAAATAAGTATGGATACGTATAGTTCGAGTAAGTTTAGTTTTAATAGGACTTTTTCTGTCGAGTGTGGGGTGGTAAAGTAGCTTTTTTGGTTACGTCCCGTAATGTGTCGTCCGAAGGTGAGAGTTGGACCGCGAGTTACCGGAACTTGTAATCGGGAATCGAGACAAATCCGGAACGTGCGCCGTGAACCGTACGCGTGGGGTAACGATCGGGACCGTCCGCGCGAACTCCACCAAATATCGGTAAACACGAATGTAAGAAAAAACGCGAATATTGTCGTCGCCGACCGCCGGGACGTGTACACGCGATAACGATTGTCCCGAAACGAAACCGAACCGCGCTCCTCTCGTCCCGAAAAAAAGAACATTCCGCGACGGACGGGCTCCGTTTTCTCGACGGAATGTATTGAGCGGCGTCGGCGGCGGTGTGCAGGTGCGGGGACGACGGCGCCCGACGACGCGGCGCGCGCGCTCCCTCACCCGCAGTAGAGTTGACGGTGTTTTTTTAAAAGGGTTAACAGCAATTTCCATTACGTCTTTTCTCGGGCACACTTGTGAACGCGCGCGTTAGTTTTCAATAAGGACCTACCGAAAAACCAGTTTATCCAACGACCGTCTACGTACGTACATATATATATAACAATATAGGCGGCGGACGAACGTAGGTGCGTGCTTACAACTCGAATACGGGCAGGTGTCCGACGACGAAGAAACAACACGTATTCCGGTAGCCACGTTATTAACGACGTACGTTCCCCGACCAGCCGATATCGGCGCGGCCGTCGAATTACGTCCGGCACTTTTCGACGTTTATATTCGTTCCGCTTTTATTATCGCGGTTTTATACCGTTTTTTTTTTTTTTTTTTTTTTTTTT
>JAIPRN010001899.1:0-37640 GCA_025469175.1 Geopemphigus sp. TES_GeoC_2020 | reverse complement strand
AATATTTACGTACGTACATATACACATCGTACCTGTAATCTATTCACCGGGGCAGTCGTGGTCCTAAGTTTTCGTAAAATAATTGAATCGTGCGCAGTGTAGTGAGCACCATAACATAATATACGTATACTTACGACAATAATAATTATAATTCCCCCAGCCTTGGGTCAAGGCGGGTTACAGTTACATTACATTACACTAGATTTATTTGATCGCCGACTATAATGGCGATCATGTTTTGTGACCTGTATCGCGTTAATTTGTGCAACATGCATAAAAATGATGTAGGTATTATTTGTATCATGGTATAGTTGTTAGTTGTTATGGCATGGGTATTGTACTCATATACCTATATATATAAGTATACACTAAACCTTACCTACGCATAGAGCCTCCGGGTATAATATTTCGCGTCAATATAAATATTTTTCGTTCGACTTGTTACGATTAAAAAAAATAATTATAGATAGTAAATTATTTCATTTATGGAATTTACACGTGACATTACATTATGATATACACACACAATTATCTTAATGTTTCGGTGGAAAACGTTGTACGATATGATTAATATATTTGTTAACACCGTCGTTTTTATTTCGCAAAATGTACATTATATACGACGATATTTTTACGCCAAAAACAGTTTTAATCGACATTGTAAACCTGATATCTAACCGTATCACGGAAGGAGGAATTATTTTTTACTCAACTTCGAGTAAGTAAAATGAGATTATGTGTCGCGTGTTATATTTAAATATATAATATGTAAACGTGTATGTGATTGGATGAATCATTAGTAATACCCATTACCTCCTAATTATACACCGATATTTATTTTCACTCATTAAGACGTTACGCGTTTAATTACAATGATACAGACAACGAATACATTTTTTATTTAAAAATAAAATTATCTCATTAGCGTGTTAATTTTTAAAGAGCAGAAAAATTACCGTAATTTGAATAGTTAATCGTAATAAGCACAAATTATGATATACATTTCGTAATTAAACAGTGGATTTTAATATCATAAAAATAAACCGTTAGTCTGAATATATTATCTTTTAGAATATTATTTTGTTTTTTTTTTTTAGTTTTGATTTGTAGCGAATATAGGTAACGGAAATTCGATAACATTTTATTGTGATGAATACTGTAGTTTTATATTTTGTTATTTTTAATTGAACAATATATCGATGTTTAAATTATTAATTAGAAGTTTAAACGGGATATTAAATTGAAGTTTGGCAATTTTTATATAATATTCGAAGAATGTAAAAATATAGAATGACCCAACATTTTAGAAAATAATAAAGTTTAAATTTTAAAATTAAATTACATTGTACAGAAAGAAATTTTAAATTAATAAATAACAAACTGCCATTATTCTTACATGGTTACGTAAAAATCTAAGAGAATTGTAAATCAATACATCTACCGTAATATGTTTATAAAGATTTGCAATGTCATAATTTACTACGATGTAACGAAGGTATACATAATATTATTGTGTAGGATTTTATGTTGTTGTCAATTTTTTATTCCGTTATATAATAGTGTATTCGTTTGATGTATCCAATTTTTCTTATTTTAACGATTATAAAATAGTTTATACGTTTTATACTTTATAAGTTTTATACGTTTTCTTATGAAAATGTTAAATACTTATAAATAAATATTCACGAAGTCAATTATTGATTATTGGTGAAAGCGACACAAACAAATTAATCAATTAATAATACAATACTTAATGAAGCTATTAGGTAGTATACTTATAAAATATGTGGCATCCACGTGCGTTACAAGTAATTAAACGAATTATTATAAATTGTGATTTAGGCTTATTGATAAATTTTTAAATTATTATCCAAATGTTTAAATAAAATAAAATGAATTGTTGAATTGTCACGTTGAATAATCGAAAACGACGCGTTTAATATGTCGTTTTCGTATTTCGACAACAATCATTTAGGTTTTTTTAGCGGGATAGAAAAGAAATTTAGGACAATTTAGTTTAAGGTAAACTGTCTGTATACATAACAATGGATTATGTATAAGTACGCGTATCACTAAGATATTTCATCAACTATACGATTTATAATAATTGTGTAGTGTTGAACAAAACCCGTGAGTCTGACTAATTTACGACATAAATACGTAAAAGACGTTTTCAATTACATGTTTAATTAAATAGTGAAAATACAATTAAAAAATTATTGAAATCTCGCGCATTGTTATTAGTTTTAATTTTCTCGTATATTGTTATAACTTATACACGATATTCACGTATTTTCTTACGTGTGTAATAAATGCGATGTTCGTTTTGTTTTGTTTTTAATTTTTACCACTAACTGTAAACGAGTTGTAATAGATACTACAAATATAAAAAAAAAATGGATTGGCTACTTGTCATTTTGACAACGTTGTCATTGACCGACGAAACGGTGAATAATTTTAGTTAAGTTAAAACGTTTAATGACGTAATAGTTTATAATTAAATTTACGCGAATAAAATATATTTCGCGACGAGTTATAACGATACATCGATTTGGGACTTAAAAAGTTTTAAAAAACATTTAACCACTATATATTTTACGAGAACAATTAATTTACCGTCTAGTCTCCAAGTATACGTTGCGACCTATTTGATACACGTTTATTTTAATAACTACTTTAAGCGTACATATTTAAAAATGTTTTTGGATTACGTTAATAATTATTATATTTTAAATATGATCCAACTACGAATGTAGTTCCTAAGTTGTTTTTTGAATATATAACGAATATGTGTAGAAAATGTTATATAAAATATTGGTATATAATTCATACTTCAAAATATAAGAAAGTTAAAAGTAAAGATTAAATCACGCGTCTTGTTTAATATTCTATTTAGGTATTCCTAGTCCACTTATTAAAATATTTTAAATCAAGCGTGAAACTAAAAATTGTAGAATTAAGCCATTTCTTCGAATTTTTAATTCTTAATAATACCTTATTATTATGTCCAACGCATTTTGATACAAAGCAAACGGTTTTGAACGATCTTATAACTTTCTAAGTGAAATTTTGCAATAACTGTGTGATTACTTAATATAGAGTGTGAAATACTATATTATTTAACTCTACATAGATCATTATCATATATATGGGTAACTTATATACATTAGAGTTTTTTTTATGAATATTCTTATCCTACACAGTATCAAAATCTATTGAACTATTAAATGTCGTGTTGATAGTTATAAAATGATTAGTACATAAAACCGGTTATACGAATTCGAGAAAAAAGCGTTATTAAAATACTTTTTTGCTAGCGTTTTTATGGAACATTTTTTTATTCCGAATTAAATTTATTAATTTAGTTTAGTAGTTTAGTAATTTAATTTAGTAGAACGACTTATGAATGAATATTGTTTATAGCGTATCTTTAACGTAAATTCACGTTTATATTAATTTTATCTACAGATGTAAGTATAATACTTTATTAGCGTTATATTCTATTGTCTTTTTTGCTACAAACAGTGTTTAGAATATTAAATAACTATATAATTTGGTTATTTACAAAAATCGTTCATTTAGATTTTACATATAATTAATATTATGTACATGCTTGTAAATTATAGTGGTTCAAGATGCGAAAATTGTCTAGCATAAATATTTAATACTATTATTTCTATAAAAATGTACGTTTTTAAGGTATGCTGATCGACAATACTTTTTTCCCAGCATCTAGAACGAGTGGCAGCTCATTAAAAAGACAATTATTTTAATGGACGGTTAACTAATACTTTTCAAAAGAAATAAATTATACATATTCAAATATTATTCGAAATGTACACTATATGCGTTAAAGTCAATCATCTTAAGAAAACGTTAATAATTATATTAATTTGTTTTTTACTCGGAACGTGTTTTTACGTAATGATTGAGGAACAAATAACGTGTTTGTTTATTCCGTTAAAATGATATAATAATATACAAGTTATTGCGAGTATACCGTTATAATTATTGACAATCACGAGCAAAAAATAGTTGAACTTGAATTAAATTTGAAATGTTTGTTCGAACTTTAAAAAATGTCCTCTGTTCTTTCTTCTCATAAACACTGCATTGTTACATAAATAAGCGATCAAATTTATTATTATTATTATTATTATATAAGTAAAAATAAAGGTACTTTTCGGAATACAAATTTTAGTTACTAAATAAAATTTACGAAAAACTATGGCGAGGAACAAAGAATGTTATACACAGTCCCTTTCTGTTAATTATATTTAGAATTTTGATCCGATATTTGAATTCAGATTATGGGATGGATGATCGTCACGATGAACGAGTTACGATTACATATCGATTATGGGATATAAATACTAAAAACCGGTTATATAACCGATACGTTTTTCGCTACAAAACTAATTTATGAGTAATATAAGAACCTGTCTTTTTATAAACGACTTACGGTTATAAAAAACGGTATAAATATTATGGATACTACGGATACACATACGTGTATAATAATTGTTTTATAATTCTCGCTCAATTTTTGAAAGTATACTTGAGTACGACTTTTCCATATTTCGAATCGAAATACGCTACATTCACGTAGGTTCGTTTATGACAACAAATTACTAGGTGTACGGTGTTTATGTATCAGTATCCGCCATTAATGTTTGTTACTAGCATAACTCGGCACGAACAATTTCCAAGAAAGTATTTCATCGGCACTAAACTACTCGAACTCGTCTCGGGCTTGTTAATATTCATAATTACGTATGTAATCGTCAATCGCGTACGTTTAATACACGTAAGATACGAAAACCAAATATCGGCAGTGTTATTGACCCGATTGGGACTGGCGTGTATGGCATACACTTAATTCGACGTTGTCGCGTAGAAACCGAAGCATATAAAGAAAGACCACAGACGTGACTAACTAAAACAAAATCAATGGCGCGCTAATAATAATTAACAATATACAAACGATTAGACTTTATTATTGGACGCTTATATGTACCTTGCGTAGCAGACGAGAAAGGAAATACGATCGTAATTACTGGAAAATCACGCGCGTTTTCTAATTAGTGTCAGTATGTCACCAAAAATAAAACTCGGCGTGATTAATACACACGTATACATATATATATATATATATGATAACGACGTGTCGCTCGATTAAATTGATCGAAATGGTATACGCTGGGTTTAGTTTAAAACTTATGTACATCGCGTTATTGGTCGTTGTGGTTTATAGAATTAAAATTCTTTTATTTAATAGCTACTAGTTACGTGGTTCTGGTCGTAACAATTGTGTAAGTATATATTTATACGAATTATAGGAGTACTTGCAATACGCGCAGTGTCAGTGTACTGAAATATATAATATATGTGCTACGTGAGTGTCAACGCGTTTTCACGGCGTATTTTTAAAACGTAATTTCGAAAATTAACGAAAACAATGTTTACCGTTTTGTTACGGGTCACAGAAATATGAATTACCTTTTATCTAGCTGGTCTTTAAGTATTATATACTTTTCACGTACGCCTTTCGGTCAGAATTGTGTTGATTATTCGGCTTCTTTGTAGTTTATGCCGACATATATATATATAGATATAGATATAATAGTATATTGCATTATAAACTGTAAAGTCAGTTAACATTACGTCAATAATATTTTAAATATTTAAAAAATACTTAAAATAGTCGAATATTTTCAGCAATTTTATTGACGTGCAGTGCACGTCATTATGTGTATATTTGTGTGTGTGTGAGGAGGGGGGAGAGGTGGTCTAGGATTTAACCAATTTAACTTGGTAAAAATTGACATTTTTAATTTAGACATTATTATATTTAGTAATCGATATAACAGTTTTTTGAATAATAATTTATAATACATTATCTAAAATCATTTTTATTTCACAAACTTAACTATTTATATTTTAATATTTTATCTATGTTAATATTGCCGTATATTGTTGTGATTTTTGTTCTTTTTATAGGGTTAAAATAACTACAAATAGTAATTGAAATAAATTATGAATTGACGCGTTAAAAAATATTTTTTTCGGGAAAATAAAATATATGAAAAATTTGATTAAAAATAATATATATATATATTAAAATAAAAAGTACTCAAAAAAGCTAAAAAAAATTTAGATAGTTTTTAATATACAATATGCAGAATACTGCCCAAGTCTGTTCGCTGTATAGTATGGATACCTATAGTAGGTATACTTAAGATTTTGTTTTAACGTTTATGTAACGTAAAATCTCGCAATACGGTAGCTATCCGTCTGTGTCGACTTAAGTATCGCTAATAACAATAATATGGTATATTTAATACATAGGTATATGGGTACGTTTACTGTTAGAGCCAATTATTACGTGTAAAAATGAAAACTGTCGTGTCAGGTTTCGTATACGTGTTTTTAAAAATACATTAAACTCGTTAGTTGTTATACTTTAATATTAAGGTCACACAATTTACACGTGCACGTGGACAAATACATTTTTAAAACGTGTGTGTGTATGTGTGTTTGTAAGTGAATTGCCTTGGTTATAGCGCTAATAACTAATAATATATATATAACGCGAAATTTAAATATGCCCGAAACTAGTTCGATATTGCTTAACAGTAGTCGACGATTTTATGTCGTACTCTATTTTGTACTATACTAATATTTATTATGTCTAACGTTTTGTCAAAATATTTTAAATAATTCGTCCGTGGGATGTATTTTGTTAAGTACGCGAACACGCTTATCGTTGTTGTTATAATAATACGATCGTGAAATGTCACGCGAACGACGAATATTGTTGTTCTGTACTGTATAACGCGTACGTAAAACGAACGATCTAATTAACGAAAAAATTACGCCGGTTTAAAATTCCGTAAAGTCGAATATAAAAAGGTTTTTGTTTTTCGTACGCCGAACTGTCGAGTATTTAACTATGTCCGTATTAAAGAGACAGTAATCGTCGCGTACCGGAACCCTTTTACGATTGATCGTGCCGTACTACCGGATCGTAACTTGATTGATAGAGTCGTATGGTTTTTCGATTTCCTTCGATATATATATATATATATATATATATATATATATATATATCGCGTTTACTCGCGGTCGAAACCGAAAACGCGATATTTTAGAAATATGTTCGACGTCGTACAGAACGTGCCGATTTCGCCGTACCGGTGTACCGTGGTTCGTGTGAAGTCCAAAAAAGAATTCGCTACGTCAGACCGACCGGAAATATACGCGTATAGCGGTACAAGTATAATTATCGTCGTTTTTTCAGCGGATCGCGTAAGTCACGCGCGCAATCGGAAGGGAAGTGAGAAATTAATTATCGGTCTGGGCCACGGGACTTTGTTGTATCGTGGAACGTCCGCGAGCTCGGTAACACCATCTGGCCAATTCAACGCACAATATAATTACTAACGGAACGAAAGAGAAACCGACGTTAATGTAATATTAATACGCGCGAACGGAGTCATCACGACGAATAGTCCCGTTTGAGTGCGCTAAGGTGATTCGACGATCTCCCCGGCCGTTTTGTACGTACCTTCGCGATTATCGTAACAATTATAATCACACACACGGCGCGCACAAATATCGTTGTCCGGCCCAATTTCTAAAATGTAAATCGTGCGCGCTCAAGGGCACGGCAATCGTATCGCCACGCCATAGCGTAATAAATAGGTGTGTGTGTATGTGTAATCGGAATACCGGACGGAGAAACGACAAATTGACCCCCCACAACGGAAACGTCGCGTACTGTCGATTTGAACTTTATGTCGAAAAATGTATTATTACGACGACGTATACGGTTATCGGGTCCGACGGGTTGTACGGCACACGTAGGTGGGTGACCGCGCTTTCGGGCAAAATTTGCCCGCCCGTTATGTCGCCCGACCACTATAAGAGATACGAAGTGTTTACGTGTCCGAACGGAAACGTAACGAAAGGCGAATAGTATTTTTCTATATTTTTTTTCGTCTATTTTTCGTTTTTTTTTTTTTTTGTATTTACGATACACGTTTTACGAGAATCTGTTGTCGATTTTATCGGGGGGACCTATCTAACAGACTTGCCGAATGTTTCACGCGCCGCAGTTTATGTATGTACGAAATTGTTTTTTAACGTCTATTATTACACGAACGCGCTGCGTAATAATATACGTGTCAAGTCGTCGTCACGTTTATGATTGAGCTCGGAAGTATACACGCACACGTCAAACACAAACACACATACACAGTTTTATTGTGAATGTATACTGTTGAATAACGGTCCTCAATAGTTCCATTCCATTAAATCTTACATAGTCCTCACTAATTTCGTCCTTTGTTTAAGACCAATTGTAAAGGAGATGGTCGCTTTTTTTTTGGTCCGCGGATACCGAGAGTTCTACTAATTCCTTTTTGGTGACGACGAGTTTTTCTGGCGAAAGACGTCGTGATTTTTCGTATACTACCGGCGGTGGTTCTCTTGTTTCTATGCGGTGTACCATGTTTTGTTCACGATTGGTAGTAAAAGTTCGCGCTAACATAGAACTAGGAAATAGTCTCGCTATGACAGCGAACTATTGTTCAACGCCGTTAACGCCTTAATGGAACATATTGAACTACGCGTTTCCCTGGGCGGCGCAAATGGGTCAGTAATCTGGTGTACCGACTTTCTGTTTCGAACGTCAACCGTAAGGTTGAAATGGCGTAAACAATCTGCGCCGATAATGGTTTTTGGCGCTTTAACCAATTCCCGTTTGAACGCCCGTCGTAACTCGAGATCGATTGTTAAAACTGTTGCACCGTAAGTATTAATTACCGTATTGTTAGTCGCGAACGACTTAAGTCCGTTGCGCAGCCTTGTTTTTTGTTTCACGGAATTATAGAAACGTCCGAGAACCGGTGTTTATCGGGAGCTGTCGCTCGGACATTTTATCCTTGATGGCGAGACGACGTTTCTTACGTTTTGACGGTCTTTAGTGAATGTATCTGTCGTTGCTAAAGGAGATGGATTTATTGGTTGTCCGATTCGACTAGAAAGTGGTACCACGGCGTTTACGTAGCGCTACACACTTTATAGCCTTTAAAATTTGTGCGATAGAAACACAAACCGTCTCTTGCCAGCACCGATATTTTGAACGCGATCTAGTATGGCAAGTCGATTTTGGTCGATCAGTGCGTGACCGTCAGTTAACGTAATACGGTCAGTAACTCGGAAATTTCCTTCATTTGTGTTTGTAGTAACTTTGCCGTCGCGTCTGATGTTAACCTACGACACTGTACGAAGTTGATCTATTTCCGCGATTTATTTAGTAATTACGCTAACTCGTCTGTGGATCCCGTGGTAGTGGCGAGCTAAGATCGCGTTACTATTGGAAGATGCTGTAACCATAGAGATTTAAATAGTTCTGAACTTCCAGATTTCCGCCTCTGAAACACTGCGTTTCGTTTAATTACGCCGACGGCGTTAAACTTAATTTCATTTGGAAAATTCTTTAACTTTTTTTCATCGCTGCCCGTCAAAATCTTAGGGATTTCACGCGCTTCAGGGTGGTGTATTTATCACTTACCGGTGTGGTTCGTATAATATCCGACACTTGAGTAGGGATCTCGGTAACGACAACGTTTATTACACGGTAATATTTTACGGCGTCGTTTGTTATACCATTTAATGACGGTTGTCGTTCGACTTGTGCGAACCGTACCGTTGAATTACGCTTCCGAAATGGCGGAGATTTTCGTGCAGCTTTCTTTACTGCCGGGGCATTTACAGTCGAATTTTGTCCGGCCACGATGTTGCGCGTTCTTTTCTTCGAGGTTATTGAGTTTGGGAACGATTGCACCTGATAATCGTCAATTTGGATTTTTATTGTTTAACGTCAAGATATAACAAGAACTACACAATTGAATGATGTAATTACGAATTTCGTTCGAAATAAATACGGACTTACGCAATATACGCGTAAAGTAAAAAAGCTGATAAACGTTTATTTAACAGTCTAAGGAGTTTAACGCGGAATATATAAGTAAAACAGCGCAAGAACACGTATATATGTATATGATAACGGCGGTAGATACGCGCAATTTTTTTTCGGTTGGGTAACGGAGGAGAATGCCATGAGATAATACGTACAGATTATTACATATTATAAATGACGTGTACCGAGTGTGTCTGTTTTAAAAATGTTAAGCCTAAGGCAAGTGGAAAAATGTGGCTCCTATTAATTAGCTCGCCGTTCACCGGCAGTTGTACATGCCTTTTTCGCTAACGTAAAAAAAAAAAAACAAAAATTGTGTGTCACGATTCAATTACGTTTAAACTGAAACGTTTTATACGAAAACCAAAATAAATTATGTACTAAGTATACTAACCCTATGTCGAGGGTAAATATATGAGGTTATGAGACTTTTCTAATTCACAAAACTGTTTCAACGTTTGCGGGCGTACAATACCCCGATACGTATTTCATAAATGCACACACGTACGAATACGTTTTTATTACATCGTGAAACATTAAAAAAATCTCGCAGTCGAATTGCGGCTAGTATAATGTTTCCCTATTTATAAATAACAATTTTAACGCTATACTGTTTCAAAAAAAAATAGTCAAATCCTAGACCGTACCTAATAATTTTAGCTTCTGAAGACCCGCGCGTTTCGAGGTTTAGCGAGCAATTATCCGCGTACGTACGGCTTTCGAAAAAATTTCACAGGATGACAATGGATAACGTAAACGTAATTTTCAAACGTCTGTCCTATCGTATCGCTTGGGTATACCGCGTTTATATTTTTGACCGTGAGACGGTCGAAAAACGTATAAAATAAAAAATCGAAAAACTGTAAAAATCAACATTTCCCGCGTACCGTCATAATTTGTTCGATATACTTACCGCCAATAATGACGGATTGTACAAACGGGGCCATTAAAAAAAAAATCTACAGAGATGACATTACGCAACAATTTCGCTATATTTTGACGCATAAATGACCCTGTATCATTTCCTCGCCCCTTCCATTACAATATTGAACCATAAACTCTCTATACACTGGCCCGCCAACGTATTCATTACTCTGGAAACGGTGTGAAAATTAAAACGCATACCTATGTATATTTTCAAGGCGAGTCCAAAAATCAAAGCCGATAGTAAAAACAGATACGGAGCAAAATTCAACTACTCGATGTATCGGTTAATAACAATTTGTTCAGTGGCGTTTCGTTCGAATTCGGAAATTAAGGGGGTCGTTTTTGTGTATTTAAGTCAGATAAATTAGTCACTCGTTACGAGATTTTCTCCAAAATATATACAGTTACGTAAAAAAATAAGAATTTTTGAAAACGGCAGAAAAAATATATTAAAAATTTCGACTTAACTCAATTAAATCGATTTACGATTTCGAATAATTTTTTATAAATTCGATTAAACCGAAATAAATAATTAAACGGACCAGCCTTGTATTACTTTTCAACAAAATAGGCACGGACAAAAGTAATAACGTAATATCGAAATAGTTATACATCATAATACGTAATCAATTAAATAACACTCCAATAATTATACTGCAAGATTAATATAATGCCTACGAATTATAATAATATTATTTAAGCATTATTTTCACTTTATTCAATGCCGATGCAAGGAACACCTATTAGGTCGACGATATATGACGGACATTCCAGCAAGTTTTTCAAGTGTACGATCAAGGACGTATTATGCATGGGAATTACACAATAGGGCTAACATCCACCCGTTGAATGTACGGGCTTTGACAAGTGTCGAAATTATGACACGATAATAGCGCGTAATATTATTGTCTACGTACTACACGAATAATTCGTGTAGAGTATAGATGGTAGAATTTTTTCGTCGAGGTGTGGTGTTTTTTTCGTGTAATCGGTACGGAGGAATTAATAAAATCGAATTGTTTCACGAAAAAATTACGTTAACGAATGAAAAAACAATAATAAACAGCCTGTAGTCGAAGTTTACCGTCGGATATTAAATAACCATCATTTCGTCAGATAATTACGAATAATTTATCGGTAAAACGAAATTCTATTTAAAAATACGGGCGTAATAAATTGGTTTTTGTACGCAATCGTTTAAACTATATTGTTTCGCCGGTACAATATTATCGCGCGTAAATTTATATATTGTATATTTAAACGATTTTAGATTTTTTTTGAAAATACTTTTTACCGCTAAAACGAAAAATAAAAATTAATATCGCGTTTAAATTTAATAACTAGTGAACAAACATACACACACACACACGCACGAGCGCACGAGCGCATACACACACACACTCACACACACACACACACACACACACACACACAATGTGTCGATTACGATGTCAAGAGGACAAGGTGTGTCGAACCGAGTGTTAAACCGCATAGTTGTGCAGGACCTCCACAGAAAGAAATATGTATACACGCCGAAAATATCGAACCAAGAACCGAGCAGCTGACCCTGCAAGATGAGAAAAAAAACACACCACCAAAATGGCGTTGTAATCACCTTGGTACTTTCACAAAACTGATATTATATGAACAGAATCGCGAATCCCAAGAGGTCCATTCATTTCTGAACCGGTGTAGTGGTTAGATTACGGCGCGCACGGAACGTTAGTAAACCAAGACGCGCGAATTGTGTACACATCTTACCTCTTACTCCAACGACAAACGGCGCCTCATCGTATTAAGGTAGGCAAATCATCGCACCTAAAATCCGTATTATTTTTATTACCGGATTAACGTTAAAACGTCGAAATTACGCGGCAAATTCGTCGCGTTTAACTTAATTTTTTCTTCTGTAAATAAAAGAATCTAGAAACGTTAAACCGTTATAATTTGCAATTTTGCGCGTTCCACGTGCTGGTGCATTTCGATTATTATTTTTTACTAGTAATTTTACGTTTTAAAAAGGTTTCGTATTTTTAAACATTTTATTTTATTTCCTTCAAAATAGTCATTTGTATGACGTGTTTTTTTTTTAAAAGACGCGCTTATACCGTATAAAATGCGAAATTTTTTTATCAAGCCGAAGAAAAGTCTCCGTTCGGTTTTTCTGATCAATCAAGCTTTACACTTTTTTTTAGTAATATTTCAAAAAATTTAATATTCTATTATAAAATCGTTTGGCACGGGGATCAGCACAAAACATTAAAGCCGTTTATTTAAGAAATTAAATGTTTGTGTAGAATTACTTTTGTGTTAGAAAGAGTACTTTTTATATTGTCAAAAATAATAATCAAAATCAATATTATTTTTACAATCGAAATATGCGACCGATATTGTACAGAATTAGGTTTTTAACTATAATCGTATAGCATTCTGACTTTGGAGTTACTTCCACGCGAAGCAATTTTAGTTTTAGTAAAAATAACGGAGTTATCTTAAAATGTACATTAATCAAAAGATACGTTTTTCATTTAAGATTAAACTGTCGTATGTTAAACAAATAGTTGTATGATTTTATCAAAAAATAATACGAAAAAATACTTAAATCATTTTAGATTGACGGTTTACAATGTCCTATGCTCATACATATTATAAAATGATTTCACATAATAAATCGTAAATTTATTCATGTTGCGTCTTCTGTATTCGGTTAATTTTTCTATCGTTATGTCATAAATACGACGATTGAGTGATTAATCATATATTAGTGTCCCATTTCGGAAATTAATCGATTTCGAACACTGATATAAAAGTAAAAAGTGCAATAAATCGTCATGCAGAGAGAATGGAAAAAATCTAAAAACACACCGTTAACGTGTAATTTTTGATAAATGATATTTTACGTTTGTAAGTGAATTTCCAAATAATTATATATATATACAATTTTAAATATACACGTGTGATTGATTATATTTCGTTAAAGAATAATCTTTTAGTATTGGTTTTTTCAAATATTGGTAAAATAATTATTGTCGTTTTGAAAAATATTTGAAATTATACGAACAGTAATAACTTTTTAATTTATCGCAATAATAAAATTAATCGTTTTAAATTAAAGTTTTATAGTATTTAATTAACGAAACGGGTTTCGCATGCTTAGACTACATTTTTTCGCGTCGATCAATTATTATATTTATCCGCCGAGGAAAAGAAATTGCAATTTAATTTCACCGAGATTCCAATCGAATGTCAATCGCGTCGCTATAATTGCGCTTATATTTTTCATTGTCATCTTGTCGATTCCAAATATATAACAAGTTTGTTGAAATGTCGTAAAAGGAAACGAGTCTGAAATTCGCATTTTATGGCCGAGTGAAACTTAAACAATCATATTTTTTAACGATCCAACTATTTGAAGGTCTTGGATTATTAGGTTTTTGGCGATTTGGTTTTGACGAATTCAATTAGTTGTATTTGAAAGCGCGAGTACAACGATAGACGATAAAAGTAACAGCGCACGGTATTCGTTATATGACGTATCGTAAAAATTTAAAAAAGTACTTACGGATATTCTATGTTAGGTTATTTTCGTACGTTTATTAACTATAGTCGTTGATCGTATATCTATACCGGTCGAATGTTTTTTTCTTTTTGGGTGTAAAAATTATAGTGTTTATTCATCGTGAAAGTAAATTTCGACTACTAATTTTGAATTTAATATTTTATTAACTCGAATTTGAAATGAAAGTTAAAATTATTTTTCGATTCTTTTTACGCGTGTACGAAGGCTGTACATCGTATATCATTATACGGTTAATATAGGACATAGGTTCGGCATAAGTATAAAGTATTATTTTTTGGGTAATTTTAAGAAGAAATTTTTTTTTAAAAATTAAAATCGAATAGCTCGCTTTCACTGTACCAAAATAAAGTCGTTCGAGCGTTCTTACAAACCGTGCACATATAACGGACTATAATATTATAAAATATCGTCTAATAGCGTGATAAACACGCGTATACGGTATATCACGAATATTCGATATATGATCATATAACTCGTTTTTATTACGCGTAATGTAATTAAGTTTGTCGAATATAAAAGATGAAAATGCCGCGCGCATTAGATTCTATATATATATATATATATATATAGATAGATAGATTAACATGTAGACTATTAAAATATATGGATACGTTGTACCCGCGAGCGATATTTCACATTTTTGTAATATACGTGCACGTGTATTTGCAGTCGAATGAAGTCATTGGTTAAAAATTGGACTTTCACTATTTCATTCGATATTTTACTATTACGTGTTGGGATCACCGTGAACAGGAGAAACACGTTGAAAAACCGTATTTTCCGTAATTGGGGGTTTGTTTCGTTTCGGCGAGGTGAGTTGAGAAAAACGAACGACCGCCGCGGAAAGATTAACGAACAATATTTTCGTCGTATTTGCGAGGTCGATCGAGGGTGCCGCCGATTATCCTTCAATAATCGATCGTTATTTTCGACGATCGGCTATTTTAAAACGTAATTATATCGGCGCGTTGTACATAACGTATATATATATGTGTGTGTGTGTATACACGTTAATTCGTTTTTCCCTAAACACGCCCGAATAAATTTCGTAAGGAATATATATATACGTCGACTCGTAAACGTCAATCCTTGAATCGGTCCGGTGCAGTTCGTGTCCTGGGGTCGAATTTGACTGTTGTTGCCAATGTCGTCCAACCGGGTCATAGAAGCTCCGCTCCGAGATGATGATGACCTTTTTCTGATAGCCGTATTAACAATCCTTACGGGTCGGGCGCTAGTGTATTACGCACGAATTCGCGACCGCGTTCGGTGGCACACCCCGTTTTATGGCGTGTGCATACGCATGTTTCGAAGGCGGCGCCACGTTGTGCGCGCGTGCGTGTGTATGTAATGTAATAATATGTCCGCAGAAAGTCCGAAAAACCGTTTGACGTGTGTTTTTATTATATATATATATTTTCTATATACCGTTCGAGGACGTTACGACGCGGGCTATTACATTTGTATATACGTGGATATATTATTTTAGTTTTGCCGGCAGCGATTCGCTCCGGTTATTGTTGACGAAATCGCGGCTAATCGAATAATATTATGTTTGTTTATCTAAATATCTGTGTGGTCATTAGCCTCGGGCGCCGCGGCCCGTGAAATTGCAAAATTAACCTTTCGCTAGGAGTCTCGGGACGTATCGTTTTAAAAACGAAACTAATAATAATCTCGCGTCGAATCTAGTATCGAAAAGCCCGAAGAACGTATATATCGCTAACGCGTCCACGAGTACTTCCACGCGTCCCTCTATTGTTCATTGTTTTCGTATCGCGCGTCGATAAATAATATTACCGTCGGTAATATAACACGCTCGCCGTATCCGTGTACAAAAAACCGTTTACGAAAAATCGATTGTAAAATTAACGTATTCCTTTTCAAAAAGCGTTGTTCTGTACGGGGAATATAGTGTTCGTTATACAACGAATACAGTTTGTTTACGATTACGCCCCTCCTTGGTAATAATAATTAACAAAGAGAGGGCTAATTGATTTTACAAAAAAAAAGCCTCGCTTGGAACGCGCGCGAATTAAATAACGCGCGGGTCGGTTATTATTATTTTTAATTATAAATTTCGTAACGCGTTTTCAAACACGCGATCGTTTAAAAAAAACCGTCAAACTATTATTCTATTAGTTTTGTTTTTTAATACACGAATACATTATACGACCGATAATTGCCGAATTTTCCTAAATCGTTTGTTTCGTATATATTACGGGCGCGATTGTAGGACGGCATTGACAAATATGTCTTAGAATCGGCCCGTAGTCATGCGTCTAAATTGACAGTTGGCGTTGGGAAAGACACGCCGAACCGAATAATTACAGGTCATCGTCAGCTATTGTTCTGGTTAAGGACTTAAGGACGACGTTAAACGAATTTCGTACGTTATTGCGTCACGGGCGCGTACTGTAAATATCTCCCAAGTTGATGTACCCGTAATGATTAATTACCGAATAATTACGTCGCCACTCGACTACTCGCGTATCACAATCCGGATTGGAGAGATCCGTTAAAGAAAAGACAATAGCGGCCTATAGAGTTTATCGAACAAACAGCCGAACGCGGGACGTTAAAGCGCTATAAAAGATATACTGGATTTCTAAAAACGTTTTTTTTTACGACTGACACTTAAGAGTTAATGCGTTTTTTTTTTGTTCGTTGTTACAACTAACTCGGAAATACCGACGTACTATTCGTTTTTTTATGTTTAATTCTTCGCGCCGAAGAGAAATCTAGAATGATCGTTGAATACGTTTTAAACGTTCGTATACGCCGCTATATCACCGTACACACGTATATTATTATTATCGTCGTATTGTAACAACGATTGGGATTCCTCCGTGCATCGTATTATTCTTTCGGCAAGATCGCCACAACGTCAGAATATTACGGTATTGTCGACGTCGTTTTCGCGGCGGTGTAATTTAATAAGCGTTAAACGAGAATAGCGTGAAAATACGCTCGCGGCCGTTCAGGAGTTTTTGTTTGTTCGTTCGTTGGACCGTGCGCTCGCGTAATACGACGCGATCGTAACGACCATTCGCGAAATAAACGACGTTCACGTTTAACCTGACAACGTACGACCCTTTTTTGACCGTTCGCAAATGACGGGTTCGCGGTGGAAATATCGATGGATATAACTATATAAACAAGGGCGACGCTTTTGCGTCGGGTTATCGGCCGCCCGTTGACGTGGCCGAGCGATATATACGCGCGTCGGTAATATTATGAAACGATAGGGAATTCGACCAACCCGTCGTGATCGCCGCTGGGACGATGGCGCGCGCTCGGCTAATATCATTCGTCGCGCGAACACGGCGTATCGGTGTACGAGATATGATCGCGGGCGCGTTCGCTAACGCGGAGACTACTACTACTATTATTATTATTGTTTCGGCCGTATGCTTAACGGAACGTCCGGCGAATAATATTCACGTATAGATCGCCCGTAACGGCGTATTACATAGCCGCGCGTAATTAACGTACGTAAAAACCGCGTCGAGATAACGATATTACGACGGATTCGTGCGGTACTGTACGCGGCGTATACGGTGTACAAATACAAAGCTGCAGTCAGGTGAAAGGAAAGGCGCTACTCTACTGCCGCGGACTACTCGTGTCGGGGGAAGACGAAAAAATGTCACGAATTTTTCGTTTCGTTCTATATAATTAATTATTACTGTACGCGTCGTCGAAACGCAAACTCGACGTCGCAGCGTGCGCGCGTGTACGATAATACATTTATATACGTTATACGTCGTTTTCGTCGTCGTGTAATATCGTATTATGGTATTATTATGTATTACGCAGAACGAGTCCGAAACGATCTCCTCGAAAATGCCGCGGCGGCGGCACGGTTACATTATTCGTATACGCGTACGAAACCATAGAAGAGCGTCGTGCCCGTCACGTTTCGTTATGTTGTTGTCGTTAGTATTATTACTATTGTCGTTGTTTCGGCGGTGCGACGGGTGTGTGTGTGTATACACGCCTCGGGCGATCGCGATTTGGCTACCCGAAAATGTTCGCGCGTAACCGAAAACCGACGAGAATCCTCAGGGAATTGTCGTCGACCGTATAACGTAATTGAGTGACACCCGACCGTCCGTAGGCCAAACCATTGTTCGAACGAACGTGTCGGTTTTACGGCTAATATTGAAAACGACGTACCGTAATTTTCGACAATTTGTTCGCGAAACAATCGGCGTACACGTACACGTAATACGTTCTACGCGTAATAATTTCGACTTGGATATTATCGTTGTTTTTTGTCACGTCAGATCGAAATTTAGCCATTTAGCCAGGATTAACCACGAATGGTTGCGCGTACGCAAATCGTCGACTGGCGGGAACGACGAAGAATAATCGCTTTTCGTACGATAAATGTATATGTTTTACACTCGGCGCGTGCGCGTTCAATCGTATCGCAAAACCCGTCATTATTACCGTAGCCACACGCGCGTAATATTATATCGTTCACGATCCATAAATATCGCGCGCCTGTTTCGGACGCGAATTCGTTAAACACGAATTTTCTTCTAATAACGCGCTATTATAAAATATTTCATTATTATAATTTATAATAAACGTATATATATATATTTATATAAGATTATGAGGTAGGCCAAGGTTATCGCGTTGCGGGTAAAAATCAAAATCATTTTCTCATTATCTCGTCCGCGGTTAGGCGCGTACACGCGCAAATTACTTGTAAAGCCGCACCGCTTTACTGTAGCAGCAGCGGTGGCGGCGGCGGCAGTATCGATATATTCCATTACAACGTACAAAAAGCTCTCGCGGTTTCCACGATATGACGTATTTACGTACGTTTTATTTACGAGGAAAATTCCCGAGGTATTTTACGCGTAGAGTAGTAAAATTTGTACGCGCGACACGCGCCGATATTTATTGACAACCGTGCGGACAACGGCGCACGTTACCGTACGACAGGCGTGCGACACTAGTCGGCTATCGGACGACGGGTGGTGGCTAATCGCCGTACACTTTTACGTACGCGCGTCACGCGCGTGTACCCTAAATATAATCGCACGCGTGATGATCAAAAACGAAAATCGGTACGGTCGAATTTTTCACGCTTCGCCTGCTACCGAACTTCCGAAAGACCGACGTAGTTTCCGACGTTCGGTAAGACCGCGGCGGTGTGTAGAAATCGCGCGAGCGCCGCGGGCGTTAACGTTGCGTAACGCTCGCGGAGTTTGTCTCGTTGTTTTTGGGATTTTGATTTCGGGAACTGGCGAACCACCGATAGTAAATAAAAGTAACGTCTACGGATCGATCGAACAATTACACGGGCGTGTGCGTAACGACGTACGCGCGCGTTGGCGGAGGCGAAGAAAGGAAAAGTAATAAACGCGATAATAATAATCATAATAGATAATAACGACGTCCGCACGTGATGGGTTAAGTCGCGGGTTACCTTTACGTATAACGTACCCGTTACGTGTGTATGTCGTACAATTTTTCTTTCGTCAAACTCGAAATTCGTTATTTTCGTTCTCGTTTTCGTAAATAATTGGTTTCGTCAATACATACGTTATTCGGTTGGGAATAGTCAGAGACACACACACACGCACATATACATATATACGTGCGTGTTTACGCTTTCCACTATTTGTTAATGTTCATCAAGACGTTACGTGTAACCGACGATCGGGAGAAAAAACTCGACAATAATACAAACGTAGCCGTTTAAGCGGACGCATAAAATTTGCATACGATTTATAAATACATGCACGAAGAAAGCACACGGCGTGTTATGTTATGTTCTTCTATATATTATACGCTATCAAATATAGGAGCAGAGTAAGAAATACATTTTTAAATACGTACATATATATATATATAATATGACGTAAGCGCACGTGAAACAAATACACACATACACACGCACACACGCTATTGGATATTATGCGTTGTAAATCTATAGCATTCATCACAAATATACAAGATATGACCCCATTCTTCGTGCGCCCGTAATGAATATACACACACACACACACATATACACGACGTATATACACACTCGCGAAACGGTTCCTGTAGAGTAGTATAGTGCGACGTTGTATTGCGGTTACCCGTGAGCGTTTCGAAACGAAGTCTGACCTATACGTATGACCGTAACAGCCGCGCGTACACGTATAATATAAAATGTATTATTTTATACGTTTCGAATATATGTGACACGCGTGTGTCATGTGTGCGCGCGCACGTGTGTGTGTGTGTGTGTATATAAACTGGACTATATCTAAACGAGATTTTCTACGCGAAGGAAAAAGCGGCGTTATACACCCGTGCACACGCTCTCGCGCGGTATTGTAATTTATATCATGCGCGCGGTACTCTCCGCAATATATACATATATGTATACGCGTGTATATAACCGTTGGCGCGTGCGAATCCAGATGATTTCCGCCTCGTCGCGGAACCATCGAACGCGTAAATCGTACAACAATAATCGTCATTGCGATCACGTCCGACAATATAGTTGTTATTCAACATTCACGTGCTCCGCGATGCCGGACAAGATTTGTATATATATATATATATATCGCTTGTTTAATGAGATTTTCGGAAAATACTTTTACATATATGTGTGTGTGTGTGTGTAAAAATATATATACATACGCGCGTGCGTGTGTACTTTCATAACACTTCGGGCGTTTCGAAATTCGAATTATTCTACTTCGAATTAACCCGAATCGTATAATGTTTAACCGTATTAACCGCGCGTGATTTTCTTCGACAATTTCGTATTGGTGAATACGCAGTGAAGGTATATACGCGCATATACATATAACCATTCGGACGTCTCGTTATCGGATCAGAGGAGAAATTATTATACGAACTCGTTGAAAAAAATAAATCCGTCGTTCCACGCGCGTTTTTAAACGAATACCAATATAGCGCAACATGTACGTAAATCGTTACGTATTATTTTTTTTACGTTCTACGGTATTTCGTATAAAGATTTAATAGTTTAGAAGACTCACGATTAAACGTTGCGCAACGCGAAGACTTGTGAGAACGTATTCGGGTCCGGGCGTATCTGTTTATCATAAACGTATTTGTTGTTTCGAGAAAACAGATCTCAAACGGAGATGCGCTTCAGGACATTCAATTCGAAAACATCAAGTTGCGAATATCTCGCTACGATATTACAACGTACGTGTGACGCATACGATACGTTTATTTATATACGTGCTGCGGTCGTAATGGTTGACGTTTACGCGCCAATTAACGAATAATATGTTTCTATCGCGGTGGTGGTCAGCGGAGAAATTCGGCGAAGGACTCGTTACAAAATCGAACCCGAAAATTTCTACCGATTTCGGCACTCGCGGAGAACGAGTAGACTTCTACTTTATCGTTATATACAAGCGCGAAATCGATACATGACGTAGACGACACAGATGATGGTGGTGGGGGGGAACTCGTAATTTGTACGGGCGCTCGGAGAAAATGTCTCTATTTCGTGCGGTTTTCTCGCGGAGTCCTTGACTCGCGGCGCCGACGAGACCACGCGGCTACTACGGAAAATGAAAACCTACGCGAATAATAATCATTTTGTCGCGGCGATTATGCGCGTTCGCGAACTCGCCGCGGGTTGTGCAACGCGAGTGCGCGCGCGCGCGTTTAATATAATTTATTTACCGCACGTAGCGCGGTAGTAGCCAATTTTCAAGTTGTCACGTTCTTCGAGGCTCGCGCTCTACAATAAATATATAATTTTATACATACGATACGTATTAATATTATAGTTATAAAGCCTGTTTTCGTTATCGTTATTTCTATATAAAACCTCGATAGAAATCTGGTTTAATTAAAACGCGCACGCGCCTTTACGAACGGTGCAATATCGGTGTCGCGCTCACCGGTAAGACTGGGCAACTAAACGCTCGACCGTAATTTTTTTGATTAATCGTTCGACGTTTTCGAAAACGTCGGTTTCAATCGTTAGCGCTGACGTTCGGTACGGGGTACGTCCGGTCGACGTGACGTTCGAATTTATTCGAGAAAACTATTCGATCGAACGTCGGTTGTTGGTTCGGAACACACTCGAATGACGGAACGAAAAAATTACGGACGACAAACCGGGCTATCCTCGATTGGGTGAAAAATCGGAGCGGATATTTCGACCAATTCCTTTATAGACGAAACGCGATAAAAAAAATCGCGGGTTTTTTTTCTATATGGAAAAAGTCGTTTAAAAATAAACGAGACGAAACTCGATATATCGAACGGAACGATATTTATTACGTTTGTCACGTCTTCGTGGGACACCTATCTATATATATATATATATACGTTGAACGTTGATTATATATTTATTATAATACGCCGAGTTGATTTGCATATTACGTACGATTGTGTACACACACATCACACATTATTATTACAAAATAACACAGACGCGTACGTACACATTACGAGTGTAACGACGCACAGGTCGCGGTCGGGGCGATCCGTAGTGAGTGACATATCTACATCGTACGTTTAAACGATGACGAAATCGGGGGCAAACGTTTTCCACCTCGATTCGGTCGCGTATCGCTTTTACGAATAACGAAAACGATTTCGATCTCAACAACGGCCGCGGTACGAAACGGCCGTCGCGCGAACTTTTACACTATTACAGCGCCACGGCCGGGGTCGTTGCGTTCACCGCGGCGACGGCACATTCCTCGCCACGGGACATAAGTATACACTTCGTAGTAACGTCGCGTGTTTTTTATCCGCGCGCCCGACGGACGCACGGGCGTTTCGTCGGTTTCCGCCGATTTCACGGTCGAATTCCGTCGGCGAGGGGCGCGCGCGATACGTCACCCGTCCCCCGGGCACGCGACACGAATCGCGTGATTATAAATAGGTACCGGTCGTCGGTATCGTAAATATTCGCTCGGGCCGAACGTTTGGCGCGACGTTTCGCAACACGGCGGACGGATCGGCGCGTGTACGCCGCGCCGAGGGTATCTCCTCTGATATAATCTCTGCGGACCATCCGCTGAGGAGGAAAACGATAAGAGCCGGACGGACGTGGTTTACGAGCGGTCCCGCCGAACGCTCTTAATAACGATAAACACCGCGTCGGTACGATCGTACGATAATACGATACGATCGGTTACGTCGGATTTTCGAGAAAAACGCGACAAGTCGGACGACGGACGCCCAAAAATACTTCGAGGTCCTCGGCGACGAACAATGTCGTCATTTGCCGCCCAGGAGACTTTAACGTTGTCGTCGTCGTCGCGGCTCGATTGTCACGACGTTAAATATCGTAATAATAACGCGCTTCGCGATACGTCGTAATCGCGTCTTCGTAGACCACCGCGGCCACACGCGTGCGCGCGCTCGTCGTTTAATTCGCGGTTCGTTACGCAACGGTATTGTCAACGAACGTCGTGCGTCCTATAGATACACGCGTATTTCGTAAATCGTAAGTACGCCCGCGTCCGTCGGTGGGCAACGAAACGTTTCGTGCGGGGGCCCTCGCCGACCTCCTCCGTTCGCCGTTGTCGTAACTTATCGAGACCAAAATATTAGCGTACGCGCGCTGACGGACGACGGCGACCGATTCGCACGGGTCGTCGCCAAGTGTCCCCCGCCGCCGATCCGGAACGTGCGCACGCCGCCGGACCGTGCGAATTCGAAACGGACGTTCTTCCGATATTTTTCACTTCTATAACGAATTCCCCGGACATGACCCTTCAAGCGAAAAACTTCGGGCCGCGCCGTTATTATTGACGGGTGTCCGGAGGACGACCTGTTCGGCGTGTTCGCGGCGGCCGGCCAACGTAATAAATACGGAAAACCGGACTTTCGCGCGGTCGGACGAAAGCGTAAAAACCGGTCCACCCGGCGGACAGTTGTCGTTCGATCGACTACGCGCGCGCGCGACACGATTGCGTTCGCCGTTTTATTTTATGGCATCCCGTTTCGGAAAAGTGATCCGATTGTATAATATCCAGGTGACGGTAAAAAGAAAAAAAAAACGATTGTGAAAAAACCGCTCGTACCTTGAGATCTATTTATGTCCCGTACCGGATCCGAGGAACGCCGTATGCGTGTAGCGCGTGCTCGTGTTGTATAATAAGTACCGTGCGTTCGTCTAACCTAATACGTTTTTTTTATATACGTACGTGGCACGCGTCCGTTCTACTACAATTCGAACTTGCCGCGACCACTCCGTTAGAATTGCCGTTCGTAAGCAAAGCGTCGCGGGCTTTCCGTCGGTTGTACAAGTGTTATACGATAGATTTCGTCGACGGCGATAATTCGTAGCCATTCTGGCGCGGTCACGTGCCGCGTATTTACAGTAACGACGACGACGACCTTACCCGCGCGGTTTCGTGCCGACGATAATTTCGCGCCAACAGAAATAATCGCGGACGAAAATCGTTAAACGCCGGGTGCGTATAGGCGTCTTAATCGAAACTCTTAGCGAATCTTAAGGACGTTTATTGTGTGTGTAAGGACGCGTCTATTATATACGTTACATTTCCCCTCTCTAGTCGTCTAATCACCGGAGTCACCCTCGCAACGCGCGCGACGACCGTAATAAAATAAAACGTACGCGACGCGAATCGCCGATAATTTTCTCCCGCGATACCGTACACGGTTTTTTCGCCAACATTTATCGTTGTTCTCGAAACAATTTTCGTTCGTAAAACGACATTGAGCACCCGTACGTCCACGCGTACCGTATCGACGACGCAATTCGAACGCGCCGATTAACGATTATTACGTATCGATCGAATTTTACGTATACGGAGGCGCGGATCTAGAAATCTGAAATGGGAGGTGAGCGTGGAGGTCTAACGATTTTTTTTATCGATCGATAATTAACGTATAATCGTCGTCCGTTCCGATTCCGAGCTGCGCCGTCGCTATCGACGCGGGAATTATTTTAATCGTCATTTCTGTACCGTCGACGACGTTTAAACATACACGTCCAACGGGGCTAAAGCCTCCGTAGCCCTTCCACTGTCCACGATCCGCGCCTGTGTACGTCGCTTGCCGACAATTCGTGTACGCCGCTTTCGCGCGTAAATATTCGTCTAGATTATCACGATTAACTAACCTAATCTCGTCGAACACCCATTATGTACGTATAAAAAAAGGATAATAATCTCCGGACGCTGTTGGTCGCCGTAATATTGTTGTAACGGCGCGGGGCGGCGATATACGTTCTTTGTGATACACGCGGACACGAAAGCCACGGTTTAACGGATAATCACGCGGAAAGCGCACGCCTAATGGACTACCGTATGAGAAAATAAACGAGTTCGGTTATGGGTCACAGACAAGGTGAATTAGATGGGTATCTATATCCCAGCGGCGGCCCAATATATATATATATATATACATTATTTACGCGTACGTAATTGACGTGCCACCGTAAATCGTTCGGAATTAATTACGGTCGGCGCGACACGACCGCGGTCGGCGGTGGTTGTTACGCGTTTTTATTATCCGTTTGTTTCCGACCTCGATACAATTCGTTTGTAGTAACGACCTTGCCGTCCGACGAGGTAGGTCGTACGTGTGTGTGTGTGCGTGTGTGTGTGTGTGTGTGTGTGTGTGTGTATGTGTACGGGTTTGGCCGATACAATAATTAACAACCGGTCGAGTATCGGCCAAATGTCGATTTATTGTACGCGTACTACAATCGCCGAGTCCGATATTACGCGTACGCTAGTTTCCGGGAATGTGTGTGTGTGTGTGTGTATGGGGCGGCCGGGGGGGCAAAGGGTTAGAAGGTTTACGTCGTCGATAATAAGCGCGTTGAAATTTCGCAGTTTCACTTTCCATATATTCCACGTCTAATATTTCAAACGACATCCAGACGTCCTTAATTATACGATTTTTATCCGCGACGATAATTGATAGGCGGGTGTTTTCTTAGTATACCGATGTTCGAACGGCACCCGCGAAATACCGTTCGAAGTCTATACGCGGCCAAAAAAACGTGTCGGCATTTAAGCCTCGTACGACGCCGCGAGTCCGATTTTATATAAAGCCGAAACGAATCGACGACGAACAACATATCGTCGTATACGGAAGAACGGCGTGCAAAATAACAAATAAAAATTGTTCGGTAAACGACGAGAAGTTAAAGGACCGTACCGAAAAACTAGACATTTTTCCGGCCCGAGTACATTTTTCGGGCGTTTTTAATGGCCCCAACGTCCGTCGCGTAAACCGCAATATAAACGTGAGCCCGAACACAACTGTTGAAATTACGAAAATCGATAAACGGGGGGCGGTGTCTCGTTTGGAATCGTGGCGGTTTCGTTTATAGCGTCGAACGCGATGATAATTCGGGTCATCCGTTTTTACGATTATAATATCGCGACGTTATTGCCGACGAACGGTTAGTAAAAAGCCCTGGGCCGCAGTGGCGCGAAGAAAGTCGGTTCAATGTTTTGCGAACCTTTGTGGGTTATTTACGGACGTGCAGCTATATTACAATATCCACGCGCGTGTATTTTCGTTAAAAAAAAAGTAAACAACGATCGTAATAATACGTACGGGGAACGTTCGGCGTCGTGCGCAACGGGTGCGGGTGACTTTTAATTAACGCGTGTATTTACGTTAAAAAATTTGTGTGTGTGTGCTCCCCTTGGCGGTAGCCCCGTCGATATTGGACTTTTGTACGATTTTACGGTACGTATTTATAATTTAACGCTGAATGTTTCGCAACGTCGTCGTGATATGGAAACGAACATTACGAAATGGTATACATACATATATATATATATACACGCGCGTATATTATTAGAATCCAATATCGACGTAATAAAAAAACGAAACGTGTTCGTCGCATTTACGCGAGATATACTATATAATTTGATCTCGGCGAATAGAAGAAGGGAAAAATAACTACGCGTGTGTGTGTATGCGGTGTTATTTACGATACGTTATTATTCGTACGAATAATATTCGTCGAAGGGACGACGATATTTTCGTCGATAATTATAGCGCGTTGGTAACAATACGATATCCGCATAACGTATAAAAAAAAAACGATCGGCGCGAGAATTTCACGTCGGGGAAAGTATTACGGCGTTGGTCCCCGCGCGAAGGATGATGCACTCGGCAGCGCGTCAACCGCGCAGACCTAAAGGAATAATATATTGACGGGAAATCGTATACGCCGTGTCGCGGATTTCCCCTCGGGCGGACTTCGTCGATTATTATTTTCGTTACGCGTACATATTTATTTATAATTAACCGCGCGAAAACGCCAATCGTTTTGCTGCGTCAGTACACGGCCGGCGTTAAACGCTAAACAACAAACCGAATAAATTACGGCGAACGTTTCGAATCGGAATATCGTTATGGGCCGGGCGGTCGGGGACGGTTGTGTTCAAGGGTTGAGAATGAGGGTTCCTTCACTGTGAATGATCGTTTTTTCGTATCTCTTTCGGTCGAGTACGCGCATTTTCGTCGATATATCGCGAATTATTTTCGATTATTCTACTTTTTTACGTAATAATCAAATCGAAAACAAATATTTTTTGCTCCGGACATAAAAACTACACAACGTTCGAACTTAAATGCCCACAATACGGACGAGTCGTCGTTACGTAAGTCAAATTGTATTTCTCTATATACATTTAATGTGCGATCCCCGTATAGTTAAAACATGTTCGCGAAACGATAAATTCGAAATCGACGGGTATGAACGAGAAACATTGGTTACGGGAGATCGGTAAAAACGGGCCAACTTCCGATCGAATTTTCTTTCGTACATAATTATCACCACCGTCGTCGTTCAATATTATATAATCGCGATTATCAATACCTCGCGTCTTATTGTAAAAGACCACTGTTGTCGCCATTTAAGTCGAGATCGTATTTCGCCAATACGCTTTTTCCCGTCGCCATCAGCTAACACCATTGTCGCGCCCTCCCTCTCCCCCACGGGTCAGAAATATCTGAGCGCTGAGACACGAACCGTAACAGTCGCCCGGAGTTCCGGTGGTTGATCCGGGTCGCGGATTTTCACCGTGACGACGATGATCCGGTCTCCTCGAAGCGCCAGTGTCAAGTTGAAGGCCGCGGTTATAAAAAAAAATATACACGTATAAAATAACGACGACGAAGAAGAAAAAACGTGTCATTTCTTTCGTAACGTCGTGGCAAATCCCGCTCGGGCGGATTCCGATAGAACGCGTCGGAAACGACCACGACGTGACCCTCGCGTCGCGCAACCGAACGATATATCGTCTTACAGGTTATATCGCGCGAATTATCGAAAGATATACGGCCGTACGTACTAGTACAGTCGCGTATTTTATTCGCATATTCGAAACACGACTAGAAAAATCTGGATTCGACGAAAATTACGTTTGTTTCCGTCGTCGGCGTTCGAATAACGGCGACTGTTTATTACGTATGCATTTCGATAAACAGAACGTACGTGTCTCTTTCAATAAGAACCGTCCACGAGTTACTCAATCGACCGAACAAACTATAAATATGTACGTACGTGTGTGTATATAGCGAATTATTCGGCAGCGACGACTAACGCGTGGAAAAAATATTAATTACGTAATCGGAATAGACGAACGTTTCGCTTTAGGGCTGTTCGCCGCACATACGCGATTCGTGGGAGTATTTCGAGTAACGTGTTTGGACGTATAGAAACTTGTTCGGTTTTAATTACGCAACGGACCGAAAAAAAAACCCGCTGTGAGCTCTAAATTATCCGTACTTGTACGTACCGCCGAAAATGACGGGTGCCGCAATATGCATAATATCGTGTTTGCCGTACTAAATATACATACACGCACGCGCGTAAATTTGTATCAATTGATCCTAATCTCGACTCGGGTCACAGGTGTTTCTGTTGTTGTTTTTTATTCATTCATTTTCGACCGAGCAACGACAATGCGCGTTAGTTATCGTCTCGTTAAGGCGCGATTGTGACGATTACAATAACTGGGTCGATTTTTTCGCGGCGCGAACAAAAATGAAAAGCGAATTTAAATAAAACTCAACCTCGAGATTTGTCGGCACGATTTCGGACCGAAAATGGCGAAAAAAAACGTATTATATCGACGTAACGGTTCGTCGTGATATTGGTTTTTGTCGAAACACCGCCGCCGTCGGATCTATTGCTGCATCCGCCACACGAACAGGTCCGTTTCGCAAGTTCCACACCGAACGATTCTGAGGCACGAGGTCGAAAGATCCGAGCAAACGCCGTTTATATACAATACAGGCGCGGGCGTATCGGTTTTATAAAATATACGGCGCAAAATTATTAAAATGTTCGGTCGAATTTCCCTTTCGTTCTTCAATTTGGTCAATTAACTAACGCGAACGGTTACGGAGACCGGCGAGGGTTTTTTTTATTCTCCCCAATTCGTCGCGTACCTAACCTAACCGTCGCCGCGAAATTGTTTTTTGCCGACGCGCTAATTACGCTTTTGTGTTGTCGTTGAGCCTTTCGAGTGAGGTCTCAATTCGAGTTTTCCACAATCGGTCCGATCGTGGCGAAGAAACAACGAGAAAGTTCGTTACAATATGTAACGACGTGTCGTACCGTGCAAGCGTGATACCGTACCCAGTCGCAATGATTGATCGCGATCGATTTGGGATTTTCGATTTCGGTTGTCGCGTAAACCGTTATCCGTTACGTATCAATTCGTTTCGCGTGTTCGCTCATACGAATGGAAAAACGGCTAAACGGCGATGATCAACAGTTCGATGTCGTGACGCGACATTGACACTGCGTCGGCACTTCTAACCGGCAACCTCCGGTCAAGATTTTTTTGTGTTCAAAGAACCGGTGAAAATTATTTAATACAGAACGTCGTACGCGACACTTCGATAAAGGATAATAAGCTCGTTACGTACGGCGTCGTAACCAGGTTACCGTGAATGTGTAGAAGAACCGGCCGATATTTAACGGCTGTCGATATGCGCAAGACGGCACGACAATGCGTCACGCTTTTTTTTTTTTGGGAGGGGGGCGATTTTCGGTTTTCGTTTGTCGTAAGGTATCGTGGGCAACTTTGACGAAACAAGCCGCGTTCGTAATTTCGCCACCGAACCGACTGCGGTTATCGTGCACGGCGTTTCCCACCCACGCCTCTCTCCCGAATTCTTTCTGTCTCGTTTTTACGGATAAACGCGGGCGTCGTTATTCGTCGCGCTCGACTTTGCTCGCAGTCAACGAACACGATCGTTGTCGCCCTAGGTATTATAAATACGTGTATATGTGTATAGTATTTCGAATTCCTCGGCCTAGATTCCCGTAGCGAAGGAACGCCGAGTCAAGGACGTAAGCGCGTCTTAACGTTTTCCATCCGTTCACAGTGCGGCGTTAAGAAGGCCCCACACGCGGGGCCGCTAACGCGTTTTTAAAATTCTTTTCGCTCGCTATCTCCGGTTAAGCCGTACAAATACGCGGGTACAGGAATTACGTAGAAATCAAACAAACACGCCGCTCCGTGTCCGTCTGGTTTACAGTCGATCATCTCCGCCCTCTATTTCCCGCGTAAAACTATTTACAATATCAAACACCGAAATTTCGCTCAATCGCCAAACTTATTGTCGCGTACCGTCAGAAACGACACGCTCTATATATATATATGTATGTGTGTAAGCGCCAATCAGAAAACGTCATTCGCATATACGCGCGCCTGTACCGACGAAACCGGTTCCTAATTTTACGCGTATCCGGAATTATCGTAAATGACCGTACATAGACCGGGAATATTCGTAGTAACGCGTTACGGAAGTTCCGACGGGCCAGGGCGGCACAACGGATCGTAAAATGATATCGGCCAACTTTCTAAATTAACGCTCGTTAGTAATGTCTCGACGAGAATTTCGGTGTTAACGGTTTGTTTAGTGTGTAATTTAATATGATTAAGTATTACGACGTGCACGATATTGAAAACGAATATAAAACCGTAAACGGACGTCCTTATTTCGATCGATCCAAACGAAAAACACGGGCACATTTCGCTAAATGGACGTATTACGTAAAACGATTTCAAAAAAAAAAAAAAACGAAACGTTTTATCGTGACACGCGAACGACGTTATTGCGCGATCGGAACATAGACACATTTTACGTTACATACGCGTAATAATAATAACAACGATAATCCGACCGCTTATGCGCGCGCGCGCTTTTTAAATCACATTTCACGTGTACCGGCCGCGCTTGTGTATACGAAATTGTTAATCGAACGAGTATTTAGCGTTACGATTAATATCGATGAAATGAAAAAAATTGAACAACCCGTTTTAAAGGTTTCCTTATAAGTACACGTGTTTAGAATACAATATATTATAAGCGTACGATACGGGCAAATTGTGTAACAATTTTACGTAGACTGAGCGTATTAAAAATAACTGGACGTTGTTAATTCGTCCGACGTAATACATTACGCGTCGGAGACCACGACCAACTAGCCGCCCGTGCACGTACGTGTGTATGTGTGTGCGTGTTCCGACCCGCTGGCGCCGCGTTTTCGTTCGTAAAAAAACTTTCAAAAATTATTACGGGCTAAGTACGACGGTACGCCGCCGGGCACAATCCGCCAAACGCTCGTAATATCGACGACGGGCCCGTTTCGTCGTCGAAATACTTTTACTCGCGGAAGTCGTTTCGTACGCGTGTATACTGGTCTGGCGAGCTACGGCCAACGGAGACGTCGTTACCCGGACGGAATGTGTGGCGGGCGCGCGTACATCATATTACGACGTCGGATTCGCATAAACGGTCTTGTGGACGGCCATAAAATTGGGACCGACGTGGGCGATCGTCGAGGCACGTATAGGCCGCGAAACGAATCTGGCGCGATACTTTCGCGACGAACATCGAAGCGCGCTCGTTTTTTTTTTTAAAGAACCGTAAAACCGTACACACGAACCGACGATTTTCGGGCGAATTATCGCCGAAAACGGTTCGGCGCTGTTTAAAGGCCGTCGTCGCGAGTCCGTGTCACTTTCGGTCGGCCCGTCGTCGTTCGCCGGACATTTTCGTCCGTCCTTCACGACAATACCCGTTCTCGCTCGACCGAACGCTTTTCCCACCCATTGCCATCACCCGTACGGTTTAACTTTCGCGAAACGCGTTTTTTCGTCCGTTATATTATTCTTGTCCGACGACGATTCTTCTCCGAATCGATTTACACAACGCGCGCGCGTATTACACACCGCGCGTTCTATTCGTTAACAAAACGGTACCGGAGGAGACAAGCCGCGCGGCCCCGGGCGACTTAACGAATTTCGATTACTATTAAGCGGTAGCTATTACGTGGTAACGTAACGTTATTGTCGGGCGTGTAGAACGCCGCGTCAAAAGAAAAACAAAAAACACACACACACACACACACACACACACACCCGAATCGCGAGTTAATCGGCCTTGACACGAATAATATTAATATAGTCGCGCGCGTATTTTCTCGTTTAATATTCCGCGTTCGAACGCCGCCGTACCGTGCACGGGCGTGATCGCGTTTGTCGTTTGTACGCGAAACGCTTTTTCGTGTACGTCGCCGCTCCCGCCCGTTCGACGGAATCCGTGAGAATCAAACCACCGGTCGCCGCGGTCACGGCGGTTTTGTTCCGTCATTTTTCGAAATCACGCCGCGTTATCGTATCAACGTATTCGCCGTGCTCGGGGGTCTTGTTCGGGCCCGTAGGCTCCGAATCTCCATTCGCGTTTTGAAAACGACGCCGAAAACTCTCCGGATTCCAAAAACGTTACCCACGTAATTCCCGTATCGAATATTGTTCGTAGGCAAACGGCACGTACCAATATTGGCCGTGCTTGGACACCGTTCCGATTGTGTAATCCTGGCCACCCGACCGTTTGAAACGACTTTCGTCCGAAATACCGTAATACCCGGGGCGACGACGTTACGACGAACCTAACCTTCCCTCCCACCCCGGCGTCGTCGACATCTGTAAATACGAATTGGACGTCACGCGGAACGCGCGACCTTTCGCGTCTAACGCCCTTGAATGTGCGTCACTTGCGTTTCTATATAGGCGTCCGTTATTTTCTAGTCAATAAACCGATGGAAGCGAAATCGCCCGAATTCAATCGCGGAACGCGCGGTTATTACGTTTCGCGGTAAAAGACGCGACAGTCTGTTTTCGCGCCGTGTTCGGTCGGTATCGGACCCGCGCTAGTGTAACGAATTCGAGCGGTTTGCCCGCCGCGCTACGTCGCCTAAGACAAAGTTCGGCGTCCAATTCATTTTGTGTCGCCCGAAAAACGCAATTCGTTTCGGCGATGAGTTTGTGGGGGGGAGTGTTTTTTTTTTGTTCGTTTCTCATTATTGGCGGCCGTCGGTATGCGTCGAAATGCGCGCCTTTATTTCGCGCGAAGAATTATCGTCTGGGTTCCCGTCGCCGTCGGAATTCGTGTTCGCACGAACCGTCTAGTATGCCGTCGTTTTCGTCACAATTCTTATGAACTTGCACGACGAATACAAATGTACGCCCGAAGTAATAAGTCGTACGGTAAACGTTATCGTAAATAATTCAAACACGATAATCGGTCGGTGTCTTATTCGATACGACTAACGTTAGCGTGTATCGGACGAAGATTAAAACGCTTCGTGGAGCGTTGGTAGACGGGCGACGACGAGCCAAGCCGTTTTACTTACCCGGCAGATTCCTTCGTCATCGTACCACACACGATTTCTTTATATAAAAAACGAATACATAGTATGTAACACGACATGTAGGAATGCGTAACACAATTTACGTCCGATTTCGTGTGTTCGAACGCCGGACACGATTATTTAACGAACGTTTCGTATTGGTGTCGTCACGCGAAAACGTTCTATTCTAAGAGCGGCGTGTATTTTTTTTAACGGTTCGTCGCCCCGATTGTAAAAAATTACGGTCGTTCGCGCTAGGGATCTGATCCCGGTCCGTACTTTCACGGACCGGACGCACAGTGTTTATCAGCTAAGGCAAAGGACCGCGCGGGGCTTTAGCGCGCCCGTACCTATAAAAGCCTAAAAACGTTTTTGTTATACTCGCCCCACGCGTATCATTGACCATATTCCGTTGGTTTCGCAGATGACGCTAACCAAAATGGTTGTTGTCGTTCTGACGGCGAGCCTGTTCTGCACGGCTACGGCCATATTCCGCGAACCGTCGTTCTACCCGGTCGCCGAACCGTACAACTACACCGGTAAGTCGTCCGAGTTCGGGCTATCCGCACGTATTATTTCTTATCCGTTACATTTCAAGGTTACTTGGCACAAGAATCCTACGGACATCCGCTATCGGCCGCCCCATCGTACCACGGTTTCGGGCCGTCGCTCGGCTCCGGCTTGGGACCTCGACCGGGACCCCAGAAGTGAGTTACACTTAACCTAACCGTGCCGCGTTTCCGGGTCGTTTCCGAAACCGACGATAATTATTATTATTATTGCGGTTTCAGTTTCGGGGAGATCCCTTCGGCTCCGCGAGGCGCCGGATGCCAGCCACCGGTCGGCCCGTGCCCCAACAGCAAATACAGGACCATCGACGGATCGTGTAACAACCTTAGGTACACCAATTGGGGCATACCGAACTCCAAGTACGCCAGACTTTTGCCACCCAAGTATTCCGACGGTGAGTTCGCGTTCCGCGATAATGTCGAAAACAACGACGTGCTCGCCGTCCGTTTTCGAACGCGTTTAGGTGCCGATTCGCTCTCGTATTTTGTTTCGTTATTCGAACGGGACGCGTACGGAGCGCTACGACACTGAATCGGAGATTATTTCCGAATCAAAATTTCGACCCCTACCCCTGAATGAAACGAAATTCGATTTTTCAGGTATTCACGCGCCACCCACGTCCATCGCCGGCGAACCACTGCCCAGTTCCCGTCTCATCAGCATCGTCATGTTCCCGGACGTTCCCATCCCTGATCCAGTGTGGACACTAATCACCATGACCTGGGGTCAAATCATAACTCACGACATGTCCATGTCCATGGGCACGACGCAAGCGAGTGAGTGAATATGACAATTTTGAGAAAAGCGTACGGCCGAACGTCTAATAATATTCCGCCGCCGCGGCCACAGCGATACGGCCGAGTGCACCTAATTACCCGAGTACCAGCGTATACGGTGTTTTACTTGCGCGAAGTTCGGTAACGGAGAAAGTCATTTTTACGACACACGAGCGCCCGTTTTATTTTTTTCAACGAAGAGACGTTTACGCGCGTTACGAGATACGTCATAGGCGATCGATTTTTTCGAACGTACGTTAAGTATTTCGTCCAAATAAGCCCCGGGCCGGTTACCGTATTGCGAACCGAACCGGTCCATTTCGTTTTCTAGTCGAAAGCGAAGCGAAATTAACGTCGTCCCCACTTCGCCGTCCACTCGCTTCGGGCTGCCGCGGCAGACGGCTAACGTAAGAGGTTTATTTCTAAACGACGCGTCCGGACGATCGTGATTTATATGTTGCGTCCACCGCCAAGCCGTTCGTAACATCTCGAAACCAAATCGATATTGTCACCGTTGCGTCACGATCGTTGTGTACACGGACGGGTCGCGTAATTGGGGCGGCCTTTTTGTCGCGGCCAATCGGTCGCGTCTTTTCCATAGTACGAATAAACGTATTTCATTTAGAGAAGTCGTCGATTTAATATTCCCCGGCGGATTTTTCGCCGGACAATTACGACGCCTATCGGTATTAAATGTCGGCGGTCGTAAATCTGAAACGCTTGTGTATTTTGCCCCTCTTTGAAATCCGTCGAAATCCAACGCGCTTCGTTCGTTTACGGCGAAACGTTTGCAATATTGTCCCGAAGAACGTACCGTCGAAGAAACAAAAATGAAAACTCGAAAACGTATTTTCGTCAATTTACGACACGTCGTATATCGCGTCCGAGCGAGCCGGAGGGATGTCCTTTAAGGGATCGTCTAATATTCCGTTCGCTGGCGATCAATTAATATTGGATCGCCAAATTCGACGCTTGTTTACAACGCTCGGCGTCGCCCGTGTTTCCCGGGAAACTTAGCAAGCGTTTACGGAAAATTCACATCGCGCCTATTTTGTATTAAATTTCGAACGTATAGTCCGTACGAACGCAAACAATTTGTAGAGTCGATAAATTCCTAACGCGCGTATATAACGTTTTCTACCTACGGACGGTCGACGATTACATTCGAACGTCGGGCTAATTCGGCGGCGTACCGTACACACGGGACGGCTTTTTTCATTTTCGTCGCCACCTACGTACTACGGGAGGATAGTCGCCGTCGTATTTTAGAAAGTTCATATTTTTTACGCGTGTCCGTAGTTACGATGACACGCCGCGTATTCGTTACGTCGACCGCGCCGATCTCCAAACGGCGATTTTCTCGAAAGACAATCGTTTTTCGCGGCAATTCGGGCGCGCCGATTGTCCGACGAATATTATTTGCCGGCCTAGATGCGCTCCACAACGCCGGGACCGTGTCCAGAGACGGTCGGTCGTTGACCGTTTATAAAACGTCCGGCCCGTAATATCCGTCGATTGTTAAACGTATTATCGTAACGAAGGTACGTCGGGCGCGACCGTGCCGGGCCCACCGAACTACGCGCGCAAATATCGACAAACGGTTTTCGTTCGTTTCCGCGGAGTTCGCCGTTTAAAAAAAAACCCGTCGCGTTTAAGGCGTGGCGTCGATTCCGCGAACGGTTTAACGAAATGTCGGCCGATACGCGCCGAGCTCGTGATAAAACGATCGTTTCGCGGGCGTGTACGATTTACGTAATAATAATAATAATAGCCGTCGTCGCCGATACGCTCGCGACCTTTGATTTCGTATATATAGCGAACTATTAATTGAAATAGCGAAGGTCGCGCGTGACTTTCGAAAAGTTCCATCTTGAACGTCCGGTTCGTTGAACGTACGCGAACGACGACCATCCGGTATGTCGACATTTACGTCCGTGTTCGATATTTACGTAGGATTCGTGTCGTTTACGGATGAACTAATGGTCAACGGACCCGGCGTTTTTATTAATCCCGTATATTTTCCACGGTTGAATACGTCACGCGCGCGATCGAATGCTATTTTTACGCGGCGTGCGTTATTGTTTTAAGCGTAAACAACCCCCCCCCCCAAAAAAAAAAAAAAAAAAAATCACC
>JAIPRN010001898.1:0-37647 GCA_025469175.1 Geopemphigus sp. TES_GeoC_2020 | reverse complement strand
TATATATAAACAAAACAGTCAGGGGGTAAGAAAATACTATGTAAGTTCCTTATGTGTATAAAAATGAAAAATATACCCTTTTTTGGAATAAAAATGTTAAACCTAAAGAAAAAATAACTTACTTATACGATTGACTACTGTCGTATTTCGTTTAAAATCGACGTTGCGGACATTGTTTGAAAGGAAAAAAATCAATAAAAAAAAAACATTTTTTTTTCGATTAATATTTATATACAATATACATGTAAGTGTACATTCCTACATAATTTTATCATTATACATATTTACGACTTATTAGGTGTGCCTGTTTAATTTATGTAATTTTTATCTAGTCTGGTTGGATAATGGGCCAAAGAGCTAAACATACATATTATGATATTTATATAATACACACGATATATTTTTTTTTCTAAAATAGAGCGCAAAAACTAACAGTATAGGTTCGAACTTCACTCGTTATCACTCACAGGCCCAATATAAACACACATATACATTTACATATATATATATATATATATACATATATTTTTAGGTCCACGGACTCGGGATAATATTTTTTAAAACATCTATATATATATATATACTTAAGTACAATAGATTTTTTTACAAACTATAAAAGTTTTTGGCCTGTGATAAAATTCTAATAATAATATTATTTCCGACATATTTTCCTGTTTTTTTTTTTTTTTTTTTTTTCGTAGTCGTCATTAAACATTTATACAAATAACCTTTAAAAGAAAAACGTAAAAAAAAAACCAAATAATATATTATTATTATTATATCGTATTTGTAATATTTATTTTTAGATACCACACGTAATATTAGATTTCTATATGTAAATTAGTCGTTAGATATATATATATATTTTTTTTTTAGTCTTGTACAGAATTTTTTTTTTGTAATTATATCCTAATTTCAGGACGTGGTTTATTTGTTAAAAGAAAGAAATAAAAACATGAGATAAAAACAATTTAATAAATACACGAGATTATATAAAGGAAACGCGCCGTGGTTTGTTTTTCATTCGTACTACTGTTTACCGTGGTATAAAGTCGAAATCCCTCGGCATATCTTTTTTGTACGCGGCAAAGGTCGCCGGCAACACTTTCGGTAACGGAGGAGGCGGTAAGGTAATAACGACCTTTGCGAAAGGTCCGTTATTTATTTCGTTTCATTTTTCGGATATAAAACGAGCGCACGAGCCGCGACGGCGACGGCCGCCGAGTCTTTGTCGTCCGCGCGACATTTCGGACTTGTATGCGCGCGTACGGTCGAATATCCCGAGGAAATGAATTAAGTTGTTCGGAACGCGTGTTTGACGAGTACGCCGTACGTGTCCGGTAAATATACGGGACGCGAAAACGCGTTGTATATCGGATTTACGAAAAAAAAAAATCGAAACGTTTTCCGTAAACAACGGTAGGTACGCACACGCCCCGTAACAACAACGGGACAATTTTCGCGCGGCCGTTTCTCGCCGAGGTAAATCGGAGATTTGACGTCGAGGTGGCGTAGACGCGTTTAGTAGTAGTAACGATCGCGCCGCTCTACTTGGTCGTCTCCCGGCGAACTCTATATCGCTTCGGACTAGTAATAGAAAAGGGAGAGAACGGTTTTCGAATTTGCGGCGAAACGTATTTATCGCGGTCGATAAAGCCGTCGTTCTGTCGGCGGAATATTGAAACGTACGCCGCGACACAGCGGCCACCTATAACCCCCGAACCGCCGCCGCCGCGTGTTCGTCGTGTACGAATGTCTGGCTAGTCTCGAAACGGTAAACCATTGTGTACACACGACGTGTCGGATTGGGTCAACGAAACATAAAACGCGTAGCCGGTTAAAAACAAACGTCGCGTTGTGTCCGGCACGGACGGCGCGTGTTACGTAACGCGATTTTCGTTTCGTTATTATCTCGGGTACCGTCGCCACGCGCGCCTATGCGATAACGTTTAGACGGCCAATATCGGCGCGCGAAACTACAGTTACCGTGTCCCGAAATATAATAACGGCGGCGATGATAACGCGCGCGTTTTAATAGCCCGAAGAAAACGACGCGCGAAAAGTAACGTCCGAAGTTCGTTAATTGCCCAAATAGTCGCCGTCCGTGTACAAATGCGTAATACGTGGTCGGTGAGCTTAGGCACTTACTACTACTACGATGTACCACCCATAGTGGAGGTCGATAATCGACGATATTCGTGAGACGGTATCGGTTTTCTAAATTGTTATCCGTAAATTCGGTACGACGACGAACGTCCTACAATACGTAATCGCTCGACAATCACGGTCGTCGATCGTGTTACGGTTAGACGAAATTCCACAAACAATCCCTTACGCGAATTTTATATCGCGTCGTACTTTTGAACGACCGAAACAAACGTCTCTACTATTATTCTTATAGAATTTCGGGCCGTTCGCGGCCAATTCGGTAATCGACCAGTTTCTTCTATACGGGCCCGTCGTTATTTTACTAAAATTACGTTCAACGTGTATACGAAATTATTAAAAACGAAAACGCGTCTCGACACTGTGCAATACCCGGTTTTTCGGGCATAACGCGCCGGTTTATTCTCCATTCCGTTCGATAATACGCGAGTTTCTTTTTTATGTTAAGGCTACAATAAAACGTATCCGAATACTCAGCTCCGTATATTATATACGTATAAGTACGTAACGACCGTCAAATATTTATTTATATACGTACGCGTATATATCGTGGACTCGTAAATATCGACGCTATTTTATGTTTTACCGTTTAAAAAACTTTCTAAATAATAAATACGAAAAAACCGTGGAAAAATGGCCGGTAATTTGTTTCGTACGGACATATCGGATATACGGGTCGTAAATAATATTGTCCAGCCGTCGACTAGATCGCGATGTAAGAGACGACGCGCTGATGACGTTGATCCCTTAAATTGGTCTCCGAACGTTGACGGTGTATATACGTACGTAGATCTATACGCGCGAGTAGGAACGTCTCCTTGCGGTACGTTAAAACGTATATATTTCGGTCGCCGCACGATTGATAATCGTGCTTTAATAGTAGTAATCTTTTCGTCGACGATTCCGGCGTTTTTAAACGAAAACGGTCGAACGGTCGGAATTTGTCCACGACAGTGTCGGTTTGACGAGTAGTCTAGACGGCCGCTTCATATTTGCCGTCCGCGGCTAAACCGACGTTTTCACGATCGTAAATCGACGGATACGCTCGAACGCGTTGACAACAATAATAAAAAAATCGTCGAACGATAAAATTCCCGGCGGGCCGCGTCGTCCGAGCGCGCGTGTTTAGAGGTGTTTTTTTTTGGTTCGTCGCTCTTGTCGACGTTTTCTCCCTGTACGAGAGCGAAAAAAAAACACCGCGCGAAGAGACGACGTAATTTTTCGAGACCGTTCGACACGTATTATAATAATCGCGACGGCGGTATAACGTTTTCTAACGCGTACATTGTCCGTCGGCGACGACGAGCCAGCTGGTCGCAAGTCAAGTGTCCTCGTACGGTATACACGACGTATAGTATAATATATCGTTATTACGAAGCGGCATTTGCTCGTCCCGACGTATATTGTACCCGTATTTATAATATATACGTGCCGATCCAGGCCGGGTGTGCGTACGCGTTATTGGAACGTCGGAGAGCGCCGAAAATAACGATACGAAATATATATCGTAATACGGGCGGTGTGCGTACAATTTGACCTTTTTGGATTCGTATCAAAAGAGAACGAACAAAAAAAACGGATCGACGCGGCTACTTGAAAACGCGTACAATATCCTCCGCCGTACGCGCGATCCGTCGCGTTGTTTATCGCCGTAAATTTCGTTGTCGGAAATTGCTATTGTTTGCACTCGGCGACCGTGAACGGCGTCGTGTGTACGCGCGTGGACGGTATCGCGCGCCACGGGAATAGGAACGAAAACGGTGTCCCGGCCGGGCGCGGGCGACATTCGGCTGGTACCGAAAATTGTCGCCGTTGCCGCGCGTCGTTCGGTTGTCAATATTTTCTTCGGCGTCCGCTGAATCGCCAACATTTCGGTCGCTCGCGTCCAACAACGGTCTACTAGGCGTTTTTGCCTGTTTTTGATCGCGACAACGTTTACGAAACGTTTTTTCGCTCGACCGAATTAATTTATTTCGTCGCGTACAAAACTTGTTTTCAAAGTCCGTTCGACAACGGACAACGGTATTCGCGTTGGCCCGGCACGCGAACGTTTCCCACGGTCAGTTGCCGACGCGGTTGACGACGGAGTTTCGTAACGTAATTTCGCGTTTGAAATTTATCGTTTTCGAGACGCGTCTGGCGCCGTGTCGCGCGGAACGGAAATGACACCGGTCGCGGGCAAGCGAAATTACGTCGCGAAAAATAACCCGACACCGCGTCGCGTAATAAGGGGAAAAAATGTGTACTGCACGATGGGGTACGCGTTCGAATCCGACCGTTTTACGAGGAATTTTCGTAATTATAATACGGTCGACCGGTTACGGTAAAGTAATATATTAAAATATTACGAATCGTTGGGAAAAAATCGTACCGACGTCGTCGTTTATTTTTATGCGTATGTTGTCGTGTACGTACGCTGAATGTTTTTTTTTTACGGCGAAATGTACGTGTCGTACGAGCGCGCGTGTGGGGGCAAATTCGCGAATTTGTTGTAGCGGCGAGGAAAAAAAGAATTTCCGAACGTTCGACGCGTTTTCGAGTTTCAACGACGGCGTAGGCAACGACTAATTGTCGATGTGGAACCTCGCGCGTAATCGTTGTTCATTCGCCGCTCTCCGATAATAAACGCGCTAAGCAAAAAGTTTGGGCGCTATATTATCGCGATATTACACGGGACGTTTTTCGAACGTAATGGAAAAGAGCGGCGCGAATCATTAACGGAATCGCGGTGATTCGCCGAAACAACAGTACGACGAACAAACACGTAGCGTTTTAAAGTTTTCGCTAACGATACGCGTGATTCGCAAATACGCGCGTTATATACGCTGTCGTCCGGCAGTTTCGATATTTTGTTTCTATTAGGAATTATAGCCCCCGCCCGTACGAAAAATCGGAAACGAATTTGATCGTAACGTTCGTATTTAATAAATTAATCGCCGCCGCGTTTAGTCCGTAATAAAACGCTCGTCTATAGAAAAACAAGCGCGCCCGACGTTAATAAATATTGTTCCGTAACAGTTTTTTCCTGAAACAAACGACGAGTTATTTAATAAATTTAAAAGCCTATTGGATATATATATATATATATATAGTGACTAACGGCGTATTTACCGGCGCGCGTGAGCGCTCGATGGCAAGAGGGGGTTACGAAAGGGGAAATTGCAACCCTTTCGGCGTTTTTTCGTTTCGTCGTTATTGCGAAAGTATAATATAACCGTTTACTATCGGTCCGTAATAAATTACGATAATGCGTACCCGTTATTGTTACGAAATCCGACGAGTTTTTACGGAAAAAACGAGCGTAAAACAAAATCGAAATTCGTTACGTAACGCGCCCTGTGTATCGTGTGTACGACATTTAACGTTCGGGATTCGGAACGAACGGAACGAATTTCGTCTTTTACGTAAACATTGTTTGGCGGATACTAATTCGTAAATTTAGCGACCGGGGAGTAATCCACGCGGTCGTTTACCCACGGACCATTAATCCGCGACGATTGTTTTATCGACCGGGCTTTGTATAGAAGAGGTACGTATCATATATTGTGTACGGTTCGCTCGCGTCAAAGGTGCGCGGACACGTACAATAATTCGACGGATCGTCGCGTTTTAATTATTATTATCGTTTCTCATTTATTATAATCGTTTTGTTTACAGTCCACTGTTGCGGAATGTGTCTACGCACCTGAAGTAAGAGACTTGCGAAATAAATTATTATTGTATATATATATATATATATTCGTTTTTTATTTCGTTTTTGATATTTGTACGTCGTCGTACGCACCAACGTACTGATACATACATATATATATATATATCGAGCATAAGCGAACGTGGCGCGACGTGCGGTTTTTGTTTGTTCTTACAATTCCCGTTTAATTGGTTATTTATATGAAACTTCGTGTTGCACGGGCGTTCGCGAAGGGCCCGGCCCCTCATTGGTACTTCGACGGGCCCGTGGATGTCCACGTCCCCAGACGGAAACCGAGAACGAGCTTCGCGCGTTTATTGGAACGACGATTAATATTATTGCGCTTGACCGCGCGTATTTTAACGGCCGGCCAGCGGTTCGATTAACTCCCTCCCCCTCACCTTCCCACCCACAGCCGCCCGATCAACGCCGACGTTTATAGTCGATTCGATAAAACGTCGTCATATCCGCTAAACGATTATAATCGATCGAATATCGGCGTTCGAAAAGGTCGTCGTCGACGAAAAAAAAACACCTATCCGCGTAATTCCGTTCGGGTCTATTCCCGCCGTTTAACCAACCGTCCTACATCACCGTCGACGGTCGGCCGACAAACAGGACCGTCGTGTTTCCGAACCGTTTTAATTGGGTACGTAAAACTTCCATCCGCCACAGGCGGCCGCCGCCTAATAAACTGACACACCGAGCCCGACGGCCGAACATACGGTTCGGAAAACGACGTTTTCGGCGCCGTCACGGAAGCCGGTAATAATAATTCGGGCGTACATAAATTACACGTTCGCTGGTCCGGACGATGGACGATAAATTTGCGAATTCGTCGAAAGTCGGTATATTTTTCGGCCAGAAGACACAATCTACGTGTATATGTACGCGATAAAAAAACAAAAAATACGCGCTCGCGGAGCTACACACCGCGCTGTTTCGACCGCGTCCGGTTATATATTATTACAGCGCCGTCGCCTCTGGCCCGAAATATTTCGACAAGCGCGCCCGGTATACATTATAAAGTAACAACTAACGGCGCGTCGTTAATTAAATAATTTTACTCGCGGTGTAGCGACCGTTAATTAATTGGTCATTTTTGCCCTCTCGAAACGTGCGCAGCGTCTACTTCCCGGTAAAACGTCCCGTCGGCCCGGGCCGTCGGGACGAGAAATAATCGAACGCGGTCGTTACCTACACGCGCGCGCATGCGTAATAATTATGTACAGCGTTGTCGTTACCGGCCATCGATGGACCGAAACGGTTAAACTTTCTCGGGGGACGTGCGACGGGTAAACCTAACTCGTGGTCAAAGATCGGCGGGTACGCCAGCGGCGGACGAACGCCCGAAATCGGACCGGGCCGTGTCGCTCGTTTTGTTTTTAGTATCGCCCGTCGCGCGTATACGTTCGCGCGATATATTGTACGAATGTCCTTCGCGGGACGTCATTGCCGTCCTGAAGTCCGCGAGAAAACGACGAAAATGCGCGCGCGGCCTTTCTACGAATAGCTCGTATTCGATTTTTCGCGATCCAGCGCGCTCGGGATATTATTATTAATTTGGTTCGCCCGGAGTGTCGGCTATAATTACGTCCGTAATCGTTTCAGTTCGTACCGTTGCGACGATACTCGGACGGAGTCCGACGCACGATTATTAATTTCGACGTTCGCGTCCGATTCGTATGTTTCTTTTGTTTTTACAAACAAGTTTTTAGATATACGTGTGGGTGTCGGAACACGAAATCAATATTGGCGGATCGTCCGTTATGTCGCGATTCTTCACGCGCACATTTATAAACGGAGTCTCTTATATACCTCGTACACGATTTCCATAAACGTATTACACGTTATCTGTTACACGGTAAACACAAACGTTTTCGAATGCGGTGAAGGTCGTCGATTCGCAATTTGAATTTTAATATGCGCGCGCACATAATATCGTACAGAAGTGGCGACGACGACGACGACAACAACAACAGTCACGCGAAATTAGCAGCGGTTCGTCGGCCCACGAAATAAAACGTACGTACGGTAATTTCGATTTTTTTTGGTTTTTAGAATTCTATTTAAGTACGTTTCGACGTGGGAACCGTAAGCCGTCCGCGCCGCGAGTTATACGCGTACGCCCGTCGCTTGTATTCGACGCGTGTTTCGGTAGTAACACATTTTTGGCAACCGTTCTCGTCCGGTATATTATATGAAACGTCGTAGTCGCACGTACCTGTTTGTTATTTTCCGATCGGTTGCACGCTGTACGCGACACGCGTGCATGGGCGAGGCTGGGCAAGTCAATCGGTATTTCAAACCACTTGAAATTGGAATACAAAACGGCGGTGACGCGGTAATGGTTGTTACAAATAATTCGGCCGGACGATGATTAGTCGAATTCAAAAAAAAAAAAAAACACCCGACCGAGTCGGCGAAAAGTTACTCGGTAAAAAGTCGTTTAGAGGGAAAAGGAAGAAGAATAGTCGGACGATAGGCTATCAAAAAAAAAAAACCGTTCGTCCGGTACTTGTTCGAAACAGCAGAACCTGGGTCTTGGTTCTTCTAAATAGATTCCGGCTAGTTCCGAAAAAGGCGTTTTACGCGCGTGCACTTTTCGCCGTCGTGTTTAAAGTAAGTTTATTTAAAAGCGGGACAAGGGCCCGCGTATATCGTTCGTTTCGGGAAACTTAGCGCGATCTTGTGTCGCTTCGTTGGATTTATACCGGCACTTTGAATGTCCTCTGCTAGTGTATTAGAGCGTGTTTGTGACCAACGGCCTGTTTAAATCGGAGCAAAATCGAACTAGTTACGGTTAATATTGGTCGACCGAAGGAACGCCTAAAAAAATCTAACGTGCCAGCCTCGACGTACGTACTACAATACACACACACACACGCTCGTCCGTGTACAATCGAACTTGGCCAATACGGACGCGCCCGTGTTAATAATCGTCACACGGGTGTTGTATTGGCTGTGCCGACGGACGTGTGGCGTTCGTTCGACGAAAAGCCAATGCGATACGTTCTTTCATTCCGTACACGGCGGCTCCGTGGAAATTTCGGGGCATCGATCTTATTAAAACGTACGGCTGGCGGTACGCGTCGTACGGAATCGCGCGGCGGACGTTTTACCGTACGGTTTTCGAGATCCGCGAATATTATCGGGGGTCGTCACGCACGCGCGCAAAATATAATCGCGTTATAGCGGACACGTAATTGTAAATTATTCGCGACCGGGTGTGCGTAAAAAAGTTGACGCTTTAAAGGCTCGGAAACGCGACAACGGATAAACGAACGAACGTTTTGATTTTGTACGAATGGTGGCGCGTAAACGTCGCGGTTTTGAATATTTCCGTTTTCGCGTAATCGCGTTCCCGCCGTATTGCGTCGTTCGAGCACTATTTTGTTTTTTTATACTTATAGGCGCCTATTTTCGTTTTAAATAAGACGCGAAATCGCGTTTTAGAACGATTCGCCGCGAACTTGCGCTGGTCAATGGCCAGGTAATTAGCCGGTAGGTGTTCGAAGAATACGTAATGGCCGGAAAGAAATCATCCGGCGACAATCGTCGCGTGTAAACGTAAGTTTACGAATGTAAGTTCGGACGAGCAATTGGCGAAACGTGGAATCTGTGTTTGATTCATCGTGTACGCGTAAACGGAAAGAAGGACGTAACGGGCTTATTATATAGATAAGCTACCATCGGCCCCGCAATCGCGCAACGGCCACCGGCTGTTTCATAATAGTAGCCCGTGTCGCATAGGATCGGTAATACCGTCGTTGCCCTCCGGTCGGGACACGAGTAAAACGGTCGCGCGGTAATCGGCGGCGTGTACAGGATGTGAAAAAGACGCACGCGAGCGGAGAACAGAATAAATAAAATACGTTATTATCTACTATGAACTACGCGGCGAAATAATTTCGACGTAAAAAATACGTTTCGGGACGTCCGTCGATTCTCGCCGTTTTCGAAACGTGTTTTGATCGGGAACGAAAAATTCCCTAGGCGGCGTACGTGACGCGAACGGTTCGAAACGGTGCCTTGTGTCGCCTGTAAACGCGCGGTGTCGTCACGCGAATACGAGACGTGTAGCGCGGGGTTTTTGGTAATTCGCTCATTGGCCGGGAAACGTTGGGACGGTAAAGCCCGACACGAAAAACCGCTAGAATCAACGTGACGATTGCGTCGCCGGCCGCGCGTCGTGTTTACCCCGTGCGGAAAACGAAAAAGGCGCGACAAACGGCCGTGTGCGTTTTACGGGTCTCGGGTCGCCGGGATTTATGACGAACGATTAATCGCCCGGCGGGTGTACACTGGCGCGTCGTACACGGAGGCGCGCCCTCGGAATTTCGTCGTCCGACGATTTACTACGGGCGTCGGGTTCGCGGCCGCGGAAAAACTACGAAAAACGTGCGAGCGGCGTAGCCACACGTCGTCGGCGCGCGGCCGGTTGAATAAATACGAGCGCGCGCCGACGACAATGGTCCCCGTGTTTACGACGCGCGGGAAATCGTCTTTGTTCGCGTGTTTTTTATTTTTTTCTATTCTTCGAATCGTCGGGTTGGCGAGACAATAATAACATAATACGCGTAAAAAGTTCGTTTCGGGTGGCCACGATCGCGCGCGCCAACGTTCAGATAAGGATCCCGTAATTAATGTACACATTAACCTCGGCCAGTGTACGCGCGCGCGCGCGCGTGTGTGTGTGTGAATACGTGATGGTGTGACGGCGAATACCCATTATTTCCACGCAACCGGCAGGCTGTCGTGGTTGCTACGAGAAATGCGTTTCGAATTAGATACGCTCACCACAATGGCGAATACACGCGCGCGCGCGTATACGTATAATAGTATTTACGAGGTCGTGTATATATTTATATATTTTGTTTACGTAAAAACGTCGGTTAGGCGTTTTCTCGGGGATACACACCACCGTACGACGTACCGCCTTCGTTAAATAAAACAACGCGTTCGCCGAATAACGCGGCCGCTTTAATAATCAGAAACGCGACGGAAATAACGCGTGTATCGATTTTACGCATCCCGGGGGGGGGAGGACGTTTTGTCGAATTATCGTATCGCCGTCGTCGTAATAACGATCATTTTTCTCCACGAATGAAACCTGCCGAGGCCCGCCGTCGGCGTTGCGCCAAATTTAATTTATACGCTCGCGTAATTATTGTAATCGCGTACTTTCGGATTTCCACACGCGTCGTAAAATTCCTTCTCCTCGAATAATAATAATTACGGTTTACGGCTTCGGTGAAAAAAATAATAATAATAATAAGCGGGCAACTAATTCTCATTTTCGTCCGCGCAACGACCGTCTCCACGGTCGTCCCGTTCAGCAACGACGTATTAAATAATAAATAACCCGCGGTCAGGACTGTGGCCGGTCACAGGGGAGCTTATTCCGTTACGACCATACGTCACGAAGGAAACGAAAAATCGACGGCCGGGAAAAAACCGGCCAATATCGTCGCTATCGAACGTTCGCGTTTTCGCCCCGAAATCTGCGAAGCCGATTTCAGAACGAAAACCAACGGCGACGGCGCTTTTTTCGTCCCAGTTCGCAGGGTTCCTGTATAATTTCAATTCGCGACTATCGAATTCCAATAACGCCTTACGTTCCTACGCCGGACAATAACGTTCGAATCGTCTTTGTTCGCCCACCGGTAAATATATTATTACGCAGTCGCTAAAGGAACCTACGCGCACAACAACAACGGTAATTAAACGCGATCGTGTTTTACGTATATTTTCTTTTTTCTACGCCTCGTGTTTATAAATATGGACGAGTCTATTAAAGTTTTTTAAAACACGCGCGTACATACGTTGTATAGGTGCGCGGCCAATGGGGTTATTATTTTTCACGAGGAGAGCCTACACAATTGTCGCGCGCTAATTTCGAACATTTCCCGATCCTCGAAAATCGTTTATAATTCGTCGATGGGACAGGGTGAGCGATACGGACACGGTCTCTTTGTCTTTCGAGATTTTCTCCAATCGAAATCGCCGAATGTATAATTTCAATCGGACGTTATGTTACGTACCGGGGGGGCAATTAGACGAACTACGAATATTTTCGTTTTTCGGAAATAAAATCGTGCCGCGGCGCCACTACTGCGCCCCCGGACGAATTACGAATTGGATTCTAAACGAGATTTCGTCTATTTCTCGGGAATATTCGTCGTTACAATATTAGTCGTCGCGGACACCGCACGCCGTGCCAACCGCGTCGTATTCTGGATTTCGTTCTATTCGGTAAAGAGCGACGTTAACGAACCGATAAACAGCGTTCACGAGACGGCGAGTAACGAAAAAGTGTGGCCGAAATTCGTTCGGAGATCTCTCAGTGATTTGCCACTACAACACATCGTGTCTCCGCTTAACAATAATATCGTACACATATATTATTCACGATTCGATCGTCGTTGAGGGTTTTTGGACGCGACGACGGCGGTATTTGATGTATTTGTCGGTTATTCCGCGCCCGCTAATGTGTTTACAACGTGTGCGTAAGAGTTGTATAATATAAACTGTATTACCGTGTGTGTGTGTGCGAGTAAAATATACACACAAATTTAACGTATTACACACGTGCGTTTATCGAGGAAAACGTTAAGCGAACGCGTTTAGAAAAACTATACGCGTATTTAAGGACGGGTTTGTGTGCGATAAATGCCCAGACGACTGGAATTTTTCGCTTTAATCTTCTTCGCGCCGGCAAAATCGCGTAATACTCCGCGCGACCGTCGGTTATAGATTACGGGCGAAAAGCTTTACGCAGAACGTAAGCGAATTTCCCCCTTCGGGACGGTTCGCGAACTACTAACGATTACGTTTTTGCCGAAAGGTCGTAATTACCACGGCCGGTACCACCAAACTACGCGCCGCCGTAACCCGTTCGGGTTTTTTTCGTGTCCGCCCGGACGGATAACTTTCGAAAACGTTCGTTATTAATAACGCTTTTTCGTCCCCCCCCCAACGGGTAATCCGAATAAATCGCGTCCCGTACTTGTACGCGACTGTATTGTCTCCGAGGCGAACAATTTACATTTACGATCTATTATTGTATTGTTATTGCTCGCGCACGTAACGCGGCACACAATACGCGGAGAGACGTGGTCGGTGTGTAAACGCGGACGGACGGACGACAATGAAGTAGCCGTTTAAAAAAAAAAAACACGAAGAAGAATAAAACCGTCTCGTTCCCCGGAAATCGGTCGTAAACTAATTAAACGTTACTTGTTCACGCGTGTACACGCGGTCTTGTGTCGATATACGCCGCGCGTAAAAGCTAAATCGTAGCGTTCCTGGTGCGCCGGAGAGAGAGAGAGGCATGTACGGCCGCGTATCGTTCGAACGAGTATATTTCGAAATCGATAGAGGAAAAAAAACTACGGGCGCGCGCGCACATTTGTCGGCCACGTGAACGGCGGCGACGTCGTTCTCGAAATACCCGGACGGAGCCGTAATAAAAACGTTTTTCGCGGCCGCGACGACGTTCCAGCTGAGTAGTAAACTACGTTAATATTGACGATACGGCGGAACTCGCGCCGTTACAAAGGCGAGATTCCGAAAAACGGCGTAATTCATTCGATTCGTCGACGGCGTGTACAATAATAATAATAACAACGTTTCGCCGTCGTCGTTTACGCGTATATTTTACCGCCGGATTAACGGTGGCGGGTGTATTTTTGCGCGCGCCAGGGTTTCTTACGCGCGGTTACATATAACCCGGCGAAAAAGTGTCGATAAAACAAACAAGCGGTTTAAAACCGTGAAGCGTAATCACCGCCTCGGTAGAGACTGTGGACGATTTTACGAACCCGAGTTCGCCGCGATTACGCGCGTAATAATATTATTAACGACGAAAACGCGTGCGCGGATGAAATGCCCAACGTGGTTGCGTGCCCGACCATCCGGAACGCGCGTTTTTACGCGTTTTCCGGAATTCGAGTAATCAAGGCGGAGAGTCTCGTGTTACGGCGTGTACGTTTCTTTCCCGATATCGTCATTTTTTTATTCTTTTTACCGCGGCGTGTGCGTGTACGCGAGCGAGACTCGTGTGCAGGGGGAAAAAAACCGTACCCCCCGCCCGTTATGTGTACCGGAGTACAAATAAAACGTAATCCGACCGTGTGGCGCGAGATGGTGACCCTTTTTTCCTCTTCTACTCACCATTCCCCCCTACCCCATCCGGCTCATAACCCCGGAGGGTTTGCCTATCGACGGCGTGCTGGAAGGTGTACACACGCACACACACACATATATATATATATATATATATATATATATATAACGCGTATACGAGTACGTAGTGCCTATAGTACACGCGGCCGGTATTATTGTATAATATTATATTGTCGTGCCCGCTGCAGGAATAATATACGTATATAATAATCGGGTATTACAATGACGCGTAATACACAATCAGAAACTTATTGTGCGCGAAGTGTAAATGCGGGTCGGCGTCAAAAAGAAAAGCGAAAAAAAAACAATCGGAAATAACAAAAACTGTATTTTTGTGTCATCAGCTGTCATAATAATATCACCGGCCTTAGACCGACTAACGTAATAATAATAATAATAATATTCCAAGACCGAAGAGACGTGTTTTTTTTTTTTTATCGTGATTGTAGTTTCGGAAATTGGTTACCGATTTGACGTCGTTACTTTTTTACTCGCGACTACTACTACTACTACTGGTGTTCGTTGATAGGGAGAAACCGGTACTTTATACGAAGACTGACGGAGACCGCCTGGAGGCGTGATCCGTGTAGCGCGCATATTAATATCCCGTCGAATTCGTAACAGAACTATCGAAAGTGTTTTTCGGAGCGAATTCTCGCGTATCATTAATATTCCGAACGACGATAAAAAAATTGGTCGACGGTTAAACCGCGACCGAGGGACCGTTTCTCACACGATCGTGTTGAACGAATACGCGATTTTCGTTTTGTTGGCGCTCGCCATACATATTTTATAACGTTTCGGCGCGCGCTGTTCGCGATTTTACATTTTTTAGTTTTATCGTACCGTTGCTGCGCTCGTCGCCAACGACGAAATCGTACGGTGACGTTTATGCGTACGTACGTAATCCGTTAATCAGTTACGTTTTCCCTTCCCTCCCCCAACCCCTCACGAACCGAATAAAACGACGTAAAATCGATCGAAAAAATATTATTTTTCCGTCCCGGTTTAATGGACGGGAGGAGGACGACGAACGAAACTGGAAATTACAATAGGTTAACCGACGGAGGTTGAGCAATGCGCTTTGAAACTTCGGGTCCAATCGTCTCGATCGTAGTGCGTACGAAAATCACGGACAAACAATAATATGCACCGCGTACGGACGCGTCTTATAATTTACCACGTTTCGAGAACCCAACTGTAGTTTGGGGAATACGTTTGTAGTTAACGCGTGTTTCTGTTTATTACCGGCTCTATTATGGCGCGAGACGGACGGCCGTTGTTAATAACGAGGCGACAATGGAATTCTTTATTGGCCGTCGTCTTCCCGGGTAGGCGACGACGACAAAACGAAAGTAATCGTCACGCGCGAACCAGAGAACGCGACAAACCGTCGTTACGCGCTCCGGTATCATTTTTAGGCAAACATTTAACAAGGCCTAAGATAAACGGCTAACGAAATCGTAATTACGAACGATACATTCGCGCGATGTTTATAATAAAACGTATTCTACGCGCGCTAAACGTTATCGTTTATTCATTTACCCGTACGGCATTTGTCGTTCGCGTCCGTTACCCCCCCACGTTGGCCCGTGGTTTTTCGTATAGGCTATTATCGGTTTCCGGGTTCGGCCGACTGTATCTTTGGCGCCATTCAACGGACCAACCCGTAATAAAAGCAATACGTACACGTGATTTTCACTGTTGACGCGAATGCCGGACTGGTAAACGCGCAAACGTCCGCTCTAAACGTTCGGGTAATCGTTTTCGAACCGATAATAAGAAAAACCAAAAAAAAAACGTGCCGGTTTACGTTTACGGTCGTTCCGTCTGAAAGCGAATCGATATGAAACTTTCTGGCCCGATATTTCGCCGTAACGCGGAAGTGGACGAGAAACGGCGGGAAGTCCGTCGGACGGATATATTTTTAAAAAATACGTTCGGTCGGAAATAACGGGAACGAGACGCGACCGGAGCGATACTTTACTCGGGGCAGAATTTCAATACGCGGTGGAGTCCGGAGCACAACCTGTCTGAAATCGTCGCCGACGGGACTCGTAGCGTACGTATGTGCCGTTAGTTCCAACTACCCGTCGTACGTGTACGCAGTGTATAACGTCGTTATCGTGTAAAATTCTCGGTCCAGTTAAACGACCTTCTATTTTATTTTTGGACGGAGGAGGGCGTCGGGTGATTTCTCCGGAGTGTACGAATTTCGCGTAGGCTCTCTCACTTAGTACGTGGGAAATTCTACCGCCGGAGCGCCGAGCGGGTAATGGTGGCAATTAGAGGGAGGAAACGAGGGTCGATTAAAATGACGTCGGCGCATCGCGGTGTCGCGGACCGCGTTGTATTATTACGCGCGTCCCTTCTGCGAGCCGAGCCCTTCACGTACACTAGCACAAACGGCCGCGTTCCGCACGTACGGGTGCGGACGACGGTTTTTTTTTTCGCGTTCAAGAATTCGCGGACCGAGCGCAACAGGACGGGGGGGATGGGGATCGGACGATTTTTCTTTTTCCTCGTAAACCGCCTTCTTCTCCCCCCTCCGTCCAGCCCCTCGTAAGTATTATACGTCACGTACGATACGACGAATAGCAGCGGCGGCGAACGTAGCAGTACGCGCGTATAATAGACCGTCCCTAGTATTTCGTTTTTTCCGTCGTTTGTTCTCGTCCGTGCCAGCTACCCCTAACCGTTAACGCGTTTTTTCGCTCTTCTTCGTCGTGAATTCGTTACAATTATTATCATTATATATATATATATATATTTCTTTCGGTCGTTCGAATTCGGCTGACCACCAAATCCCGACCAAAACCCTTTTATGCTAACGTATTCGTATAATTCACGCGTGGATTTCGCTCGTCTCGCGTGTATGTGTGCGAGTATATGTATATATTTATATTGCGAACGCAAACAACACGACGCAATAAACGTTACGCGTATATTCTGAGGGGGACGGGTCGCGAACGCGCTCGCGTGGATTTAATTAAATATTAGGCCGTATTATTATCATCGGACCATTTTGTTTTCTCGTCGTCGACCGGAACACGAATAAAAGTATCGAGAAACAGCGCGCGTTCCAAATTTCGTTCTCGCTGGACACGAGTCCACGACGACGCTTTTTCTCCGGTTTTTTACGCTCGCTAATCGTCCGTCACGCGACCGAAACGCGCGATTTTAAATCGCCAAATATTTTATTACCATAATCGGGACTCGTAGTTGATCACAACCGATGCGGCGGATCGCAACGCAAGTGCGAACACCTTTCCGAGTTAAACGAAAAACCGTCGACAAATTGTCGGCACGTTCGGTTCGTCCTTGGAACGAAATCGTAACGACGAAAAATATTACTTATATACCACGTTTCGTCTGCGTTTAATGGAAACTTGTTGATAGTGTCGTTGGCCCCAAATAGTCCGAGCTGGCCGTCGTCACATATCGGTCTGGGGCGGGCGAAAACTACGGTACGAATTTTCGTGTCCATCGTCGATTCGAATACGCGCGCTCCCTATGTACGTGAACGGGGCGTCCACGAAAAAACAAAAAAGTTTTCTAAAATCGAAGCGGGCGAGGGGCTTTAGGTAAATGGGATTACTTGGAAATCCGCACGGCTCGTCGAGTTCTATTTAGGTCGTTTCGAGCGTATTCCAGCGACGACGATTGTGTGATTTACACGCGACGAACACGGTCGATCGACCTAACCGTCTAAGCCGATAACAATGATCGTTTGTTGGCGAAAAGTCGATTGTCGTTAGCGCCGTGGTACGGCCGGGAGGGTATCGAAATTTATCAAAACGTAAAGAGAACTCGTTAGATACCGTGAATTCGTTACGCGCGCGTTTTTTTTTTCATTCGGTTTTTCGACCGCCCCTCCCACCTCCCTTACCGCCCACTGAGTTCTCCGGAGATACGACGATAATAAGCACCGTTCGGTGGTTCGTTCGTGCACCGGGTCGCAGCAATGGCGGAACTACGCCGATAATAACGCGGCGTGCGGCTCAGGGGACGGACGCACGTCGCCGAGGCGATTTTGTGCCGGACGTTCGGCGTGGACACGACCGATATCGTATTTTGTATACGTCGTAACGCCCAGGCGCACGGATCACCGTTATTGTAATTATTATCGTTATCGTCGTCGCTATTACGACGATATTGTAGTTATAAACGATTGTTTATTAAACAACGGTAATAATAATAATTGTATCGGTCGTTACGTCACGGAACGTTGTTGTTGCGCGTGTATATAAATAATGCATATTATGCAAAACTGCGTTACGATTTTAAATAATCCCCTTTATATAGAGATAAAACGAGTTCGAAAAGTTTTTACTGCCGCGCGCCAGGAGCGTCGGTCGCTCGGAAGTAAATCTGCGCAGGGCTTAAGCCGCCGCCACCTCCGCTCGCCACTCACCCGGTCCGGCTCGCTCTCGTTCCAGTCCCTTAACGTTTTAGTCTTATTTGCATTTAAGTGCGAGTACGTGTATATATGTGTATTATATATATATATATAGATAGTCGAGCGCGTGCACGTAACGGACCGAGACCGAGGTTAAACCGTTCGGTCTCGCGGCGCGGTGAGGGGAGTTTTAGCGTTGCGAAACGGCCGGCAGGGGTCAGTTCTGGGTGTATGTACTTGTATACGTATTCCCGGGGAGCTACGCGAGAATACGAGGGACGCGTTTTAAACAAACCGAAACGTTGTCGTTTTTTTTTTTTCCGTCGTCGTTATTATTATTTATTTTACTTCTGTTCGTTTCGAAACGCACCGGAAACGGGAAACGAAATAACATCGACGTCGGGCCCGTTTCGCCTTTTTGTATTTTTCTTTCTTACATTTTTCCCGACGGGCTAACACAATCTTCCTCCCATTCCCACCTCCACCCCCATACCACTATTTTTGTTCTTGTTTCCCTTCTAACCCCCCCTCCCACCCACACCCACACACACCGCGTATTCCAACGGCGAGCGTCGACGAAACGTTCGTAACGATTTCCGCGATCCGTATCAATTTCTTCTTCGTCGTAATAACGCCACCGGCGCGGTTGTATATTATAAATACCAATAAGTACCGAACCTCGAGCAGAACGATTTACTATATCGATCTGGAGGCTATACATTATCGTAACGGCGTTGTTTTTTTTTTTTTATTAGGTTTTCTCGTTGCAGAAGAACGCGAAGATAGTGGCCAAAGTTAATTCGTTTCGAATAACTGTGTAATATCATAACGATAACGATTTCGACGACCGACGTTGCGAAATTAATAACGATTAAAAAAAGCGTAAGTCATTATCGTCGTTGTGTTCTTGAACGTCCGTTACGGCAAAATGAAAAACCGCTGGTTACGGAACGTTTCGCGCGCGTAAATAATCGTTTAAAAATCTTTCCGTAACGGGCAATCGGCAATCGACACCCTTGAGGATGTCCATTGGCCGTGATGAATAAACAACGTTACGACGTTTAATCTTACCCGATTTGGGATAGGAGGAAACGAACAAACGCGTTATTATCCGTTCAGAAATCGAGAAAATACGTGTTTTTCCGGTTCCGTTAAGAATTTACGAATTCTTATTCAGATTGGATTTACGATTAAAAACATCGGAACCCTCCCACCCGCCACCAAACATTCGTTAACCGCCTTGTCGATTTCGTAGATAAACAATTACGGACGGTAATTATCCACGAACCGATTTCGTGCATTCTCATTAACCTCGGATTATAAAAATTCCGAACGCGTTATCAATAGCGTCCCTGTAGGTACATCATATTCGACGCGTATCACGTGTCTGGCTGGTTCTAGTCGTATACCAATTACTGTTATTACGTAAGGAGGACCCTAGTCAGTTCGTGAGAACCGGTTTTTTTTAAATTTTATTTTAAGGGCGAGCCGAACCCGTAATTGGGTCTACCGGAGAATAATAACAAAAAAAAAAACGAGGTGTTGCCCTCGAATAGTAATCCGGTCGATGATGATTACAGTTTGGGAAAATTAAATACGGTGAAATACACGTCAGTTAGTCGTTGTCCGTCCGGTTCTAATCGTTTTATTTTCGTTATTATAATTTTACGTACAAATTGAACAGAGGACGACGCAAACGTGTACGCGAAATCTCCCGAAATATTAGAATACGTGTCGGTTGTTCCGAACACGAGCCGAGCAGCTCGTTTCGAAGTAGCCCGCGGCAAAAATGTGTTTTGCGCCGATACGTTCGTTACCGTTCGGACAAACGAAAATATAGGTTGGGCGGTTAGATTAGGAAAACAAGACTAACGCGAATGTCCGACGTATAACGTTTGTGGCCTCCCCCGGTTGGCGAATACGAGTTTGGCGTACCGTGGCGCGTACACGATCACGTCGACGCGTACGGTCGAAACGTAAACGTCGCAACTTTTCGTTGGTGGGGGATAGGGGTGGTCGTATCGTAACGTAATGTCCGAAATACAATGGTCTGAAAATCGATCGGCCGGCTCGTCCGTGTCACCGCCGACAATGGCGTACTAACGAATTGGGTTTTGGTAATAACCCCCCTCCCTGGAATTTTTTTAAGAAAAATTAATTTCTTACGAGACGTATATTTCTAACCAATAATAACGATAAACTAAAATATTTTTAAACTTCAATACGCGTTATAATATAACGTGTCCGTTCAAAAATAAATAAAATGTCTAACGTGTCTCGTTTTGTTAGGGTCGTCCGATTTATTTATTTAAAAATTAATCCCCTCCCTCGTCAAAAAAAAACAAAAAGTCCGGGTCTAAGTACGCCTTGTGGCCGCCGACATATTGACGAAACTTTGACGAACGCCGGAACACGATAGCCGATAATGTCTATCGAAATCCGAACGAACTCGTCATCTCCTCCCTCTCCCGCCCGAACCGCGGCCATCCCCCTACCCCTTTGTCGCGATCGTGAGTCGAGCTTTAGCGTTTCCGAAGCGAAATTATCTATCGTCGTCCGTATATTTACTATCCGATCGCGTTTCTGAATTATTAAAGCGTACGCGTGCGTTTTACGTCGAATAATTGCGTACCGCAATATATAATATTCGCGTATCGTTACGTGCGCGGCGCGCCGTGAATGGGAAACCTTTACCCAACCGTAAATATAGTTTCCCGCGATAATTTTTCGTGTTGCCCAATAGTAAAACTATACGAGTGCCGCGGTTCAATTACACCGCCGTTCGTGCATTGTGGACGACGGCGAATTTATTCCGAACGAAAATCGATCGGTTATTCGTCATCGCGCGCTGTCAATTATCGGTCGGGTTCTCGCGCGCGGAAAAAATTGAACGAAACAAAAGGAGAAAGTCCGCGTAACGATTTCGCAACCTCGAAAATCGACTGGTAATTGGTTTTTTGTTTTTTTTTTTACGTCGACGTATCGCAAATTTCCCCGTCTACGGGTTTCATTATTTCACGTTTAATACGCGTTTTCTAATTTTATTTTTTATCCGTAAGTCTATACTCGATCTATATACACACACACACATATATATATATATATATGCGTGTGTTTAATAAGTACTCGTTATTTCTATTATATCGAGGAGGGGATTATAGTTTTCGTCGTTAAATTGTTAGCCAATTATAGTACGGTTTTTTTTTTTATAGGATTAAACAAAATACGCGGCGATTACGGTATAATTATAATACATAAAATATAATTATGTTACGGTATAATAGGTCTAATACGTTGTTAAAAACGAATAATATTCCGTCGGTTCTATACAATTAATCTAACGAATAATATGACGAATTGCGCGTTGGAGTCTATAGCGGGATTTGTATAAACATTATCGATGTTATTCGCGCGTTTCCTAAATAGTTTTATTAAAAAAAAAAACCCCCCCGTAATCATATAAAGCGTATATTTTTTACACAAAACTTATACGTGCGGTGTATAAGTCGCGGGAAGATGATGACGACATTTTAAAATTATTTAAATTTATAGTCCAAGGGCGTTTGTATGGTTTTTTCGTCAACGAATAATTTATAAGTCTATTAAAAAACTAATTACGAGTACATAAAAAAAAGTAAAATACACGCGACTATATAATAATAATTACGTAAAACGGCGTCCGTTATTCGTAAATATTAATCGTACACCGGACGTTTAGTTGTTTAAGTAACGATAATTTGATTACCAGTTACGACGTGCGCGCGAAGAACTCGTGTCGATTATGACGACGAATGAAAAGTCGCTCGGGCGATTGACGGAATTCAGTCCAAACACGTCGCCACCGCCACCGACGACGTAATCAAAATAGAATATCGTTAAATTTGACGGGCGTTCTCCGCAATATTTAGGGGTTTATCGAGGCCGAAATATACTTGGAACGTAATAATTGATCGGCCTAAAGCGTTTGTCTAATGCGTCCAAGTACAACGAACACGCTATACGCGCGCGTGTAGTTTACGTTACGCACTGACGGGACGGTACGACGGTATTAACGTATTTCGATCGCGCGCCACTTCGGATAGGTAATAATTATAGTTTATTTATATCATCGAACGGTCTTTCTATTTTCGTTGTTGTTTCGCCGCTCGAGGGAACCTCTCACCGTTGACCAGCCCATAAAAATTTGAATCCGCGTACGCCAGGTAGTAGTAGGTAACCCATATATATATATATATATAACGAAATACCGTACGGTCAGTGCCAATTATCGAGTATTTATTTTCGAACGCGACAATCGTCCGTATATATTTTTCGCGCTCGAATGAAAGTCGCGTCCGACGGATCAATCGATCCGACGCCCTTATAGTCGGAACTGTCGTTGTACGGCTCACCCCGCCGTCCTGTTGATCGTGCCGGTTTCGGATATAAATAAAAGAATAGCACCGACCGAGCGGCAACAAACTATACCGGGTTCGCTTCGCGTGTGCCCGTGGTGCCGACCCGTTTTGGCGACATCGGCACAGTGGACGATGGCTATCACCGACGGCACGAAATGCGTGGCGCGCTAACGTTTTTCCGCCAAACGTACGTCACGTATATTGCGATAAACATAACGCCGTCGGTTCTACACGTGAACCATTCCTAACACTGTCAGGATACGTCGTTCCGTCACATGCTCGACGACGTCGCGGTATTTGATGTTTGTGTAATAACCGCCGTGACGAAAAATCGAACGGTTTCCGACGAAACAAGCCTTTGTGCCGGCGGCGTTCGTAATATCCGCGGGACCGAACGGTACCGGGAACGCGTTTTTTGGCCGAATAGAAACGACCGACGTACCGAAATTCGCGTTTTCGTTTGGTTCGTAGTCGTCCACCGAACGTTCTGGCCCAATGGAAAACGCAACGATATCGACGACGTTATTATTTATTTAACCTGACGTCGTTATTTCGACAATCCAAACGAAATTGTCGATAATACGCGAAACGTTCCGTCGGAGTAATAATAGTAATACGATTATACGATCGTTCAACGTCCGAACGGACGAAATAATAAACGCGATTTTCGAATAAAGTACGGCCACGGTGAATTGGCCGGTGTCGCACAATACGAAACGTGCGTATTGATTAGTTTTCACGCGAACTTCCGCCGTGACGTTTCGGAATTACCGGCGGCGTTAGTGGGGTGCGGTTGGACACGGCAATCCTGACGCATTTACGCGTAGCGGACGATCGCGTTCGCGTTATTTCGTCGGGATAATTATCACGGCCAGATACGCGCCATGGTCGTCCGTTTGACCGAAACGCGCGCGTTTCGTCGATCGACGACCGAACGATGTCCACTGTTCTAATCGCGTTTAATTACGGCCGTAATTACTCGCGTCGGAAGTCCGCGACGTTCTGCGGCGGCGCGTGCGGCGACCCTGAGTCGCGTTGCGCGAAAAGGGTTCGGCAGTTCGGCGGCGCGATTATTTTCCGCGCGGACACACATAACGCCCGATATATTAATCATCCGTGCCGCCGGTTAAGCGGTCCGGATGGCGGGCGGCGGAGATTTCCCGTTAATACTTTTTTCGCCGTCGGGACAAGCGGAGGAGGAGTCACTTTCGGTTGCCCCTCGGCATTCCGAAACCGGCGGCGCAAAGTTTTCGGGGCTCGCGTTAGACGGATAGGGTGAACCACGCGCATCAGCGGCAGAACCGACCGCAAACCGTGACCGGCGTTGGCGGCGGTACATTGGTGCCGCCGTAGCTGCGGGCCGGAGGGTTACGCGCACAATGCGCCGCGGTCTGGCGTACGGTACGTTGTTTATTTATTATACGGCACTCGAGCGCGGAGCGACTCCGCCGTACGCGGGGGGGAGACGAATAAGAATAATAACGAGAAGAAGAATAGAAACGATTTTCGCCGCGACTGTAGTGCGCGCGCGCGCGGCAGCGTCCTATTGAAAAGCGTCGGTGCGACGGCTCTCATTATCCGACGTAACATAATGTAACGTTAAACGCGCCGTAAAAACGACGAAACCCGAAATGGAAAAACGTCCGACCTTGGCGTCGCGGCGTGTGACGACGGACCATATAATACGCGGTACGGCCGCGTGTGCGCGAGCCCGGCCGGTATTTTTTCCCGGCCATTCATTCCACGTCTACTCCGGTGCGCGTTCGCGTCCCGCGGCACACTAATAACGACAACGCGTGATTTTTCCCGAACAAAAGAGCCCGCGGGACACACGGCGACGAACGTATATAATATACGGACGGCGACCGTGACGTTTTCAGTTTATAATGCCGCGGCGCGTTCGGTCGTCGTATTTTTCTCGGTCTTTTTTTCTTTGTTTGGTCGTCGTTCGACCACCACACACACACACACACACACACACACACACACACATACACACATGAAACGTTGTGGTTTGAAGAAAAAATGTTTCACCCTTCCCCCTCCCCGGCCATACAGGTGCGTGTACGAACGGTTCGTCGTAAATTCGGTGGTATTATTTATTCCTTCGTTCCGTTTTACGAAACATCGAACAAAGATGTGAACGGGAACATGTACACACGCGCGCGCTCCCGCACAATGGAAAAGGTGATTTATTTTAATGGAAACCCCGTGGCCGGAAAATTTCGCGTGTCCGATGACTATGTATATATATATACGCGTCATTGTGCGCGTATTCGCTCGGCTTACCGCAAACAGACGGACGGACGGACGAGTAATTGAACGTAATACGGTCGTCGGAGTAATTAAGTCTTTTTGTGTTTGCGGCCCAGGGGCGCGGGGGCGAGGGAAAAAATACAGTCGGCCGAACGTTTCTGTAATAACGTTAGGGAATTGATTTCCCGAACAAATTACCGTAAGCTGGCCGTACGATAATCATTTCGGTTTTTCGTGTTTCTTTTCTCGAGGGAGGGGAGTTGTCGTAATAATTGACGATTTTTACGAAATCCTCTAAACGTCGCCGTATGGTAGACGAGTAACGTAATGGTTCCGGCTGTTCTCATTTTTCCCGGCTCCGTCCCTACGGCTCCCCAAACGTTCTCGTCCCTCCGTTGTAAATTACGTTATATATATATATATATATATATATATCGTATTTTTTACGTCGGTTTTTACTAATTATTATCGCGATTACTGTAAAGAAATAATAATAAAAAAAAAACAAACAAACCGATACCAAAAAATGGTTGTGGTGTAGGAAAGTAAAACGATAACGCGATGAACGCTGGACGGTTGGTGCTTTTGCGGTGACGCCGATAAAATTCGTTCGACTGTCTGTAGAACACACAACCCGAGATAAATTATACGTGCGTTCGTGCGCACGGTACGAAACAGTTGTACCGTGTCCGGACGTATTAAAGTCGTATGTTGACCCACAACATGGCGGCGGCGGCGACTCGGTCCAGAGACACGAACGCCCGACGTCGTTCCGTCGTTTTACGCGTTTCGATGTTTGCTCGTCACGACGGCGGGTAGCATGGGGTATAAACGTTACGACGGCCCGCACCAGTTATCTCGGCCGCCCGGGCGTGTTTTACGTTTTTACGGTCATAAACGCGCGCGTGTATATATTTGTTTATAATATTACGCGTACGCGTTAGGGGCGGCCGTGTATGGGTCGCGCGTCCATTTTACGAATTATACGATTGTATACACAATTTTAACGGCGGCGTTATTGACGGAAGAAATTAAAAAAAAAAAAAACCCCCCCGTGACGAAAGTGTTAAAACGTCCGAAACCCTTACCCGCGGACGGCCTCGGTACGCCGTTATTGGTCGCCGACGACGATAGCGACGAAACTGTTGTTGTGCCGCGATCGATAATCGGCAGAAAAACGTATACGTCGGCGACCGCGTGGCGGAAAATCGAAATAGCGCGATTAAATATGCCCGAGTACAGGCCGAGTATCGTCTTTCGTCGGCGAAGGATATTTCGTCTTTTTGATAAGACTCGTGTATTTCTATTCGCCACGACGCGTTAACGGTATGACGAACGAAACGCGCGTTCGTACACGGCGGAACAAACGTACGCGATTTACGTACGCGCGCGGCTTTCGGCCGCTTACTTTCCCTCGCCGTCTCTCTTTCCGAACGGAGGCTTTTCGTCGCGGTGTTCGCGCGTGCTCGCGTGAATATTTCGGGCAAGAGGGGAGGGTGTGTGTGTGTGTGGGTTTACTTTCCGTCATCCACGACCGACGACGATCGTTATGAGATAACGTATACGCGCGCGATTGGTTTTATTAATTGAAACGCGATTGCCGCGCGGAACACGCGAGATGCGCGGGCGGTAAAAGAATAGACGGCGGAGAAAAAAATAAAACATGGCCGTCGTCCCTCCATCGAGCGGCAGGGAAAATGGGCGCGCGGGGAAAAAAATTACCAGTTCGGATTTATACACGCGCGCCGTGGAAACGCGATAGGTCCAATAAAGAATTCATTTAATACCGCCGCGCGCGCACGAACCGGCCGAAGATATATTATTACGCGCACGAACGGCCGTGCACCGCGCCGGGTGTTATAACGCGGTATACAGCGTGCGCGCGGCGTGACGTCGTTCATTATATACAGCGGTACCGCGCGCGTCGGATGTTTTCTCGAGTTACGGGAACGTACCGCGTCCGTTTCGGTCAATCGTGCGCCGGTTAGGGGCGGACGCTTTTGTCGCGGCGCAATTTAACGGGCCGCCCGTCCGTCGAATTCGGACGGCCGACCGTCGTCGTCGCGTTTTGCTGCGACGAGTCCGATTCCGGTCGTTTTTCGCTCGACACATCTTCGGTTTCGTCGAACCGGGCGGGAAAAAACGGTAAAAATGAATCGCTATTTCGGTTCGGAATTTCTTCGTAGTTTCGTACTTTCTACGGCGTGATGAAAAAAACAACCCGAAACGGGTGTTACGGGAGCGTACTGTATATACATTCGAGAAATACGAACCGCAAACACGGACCGAATGAACACAACGTTGGATTCTTCTCGTCAGCGGCTCCTCTTACACATACACACACATATATATATATAACGTATTTACGTTGTAGCTCCACCGAATCTTCGTCCGTTTTCCTCCCTGATTCGTTAGTCGCGCGTTTTTTTTTTTTTAGCTCTCTCGACGGTCCGCTCGTTCGAAATGTACGCGCAGTCGCTTCGCGCGTGTATATTTTTACGCGTGCACGCACGCACTCGATTCCGGTTTTGCGTTTTATTAAAGATCGTATAGACGACGAGCACGCGTATACACAAACGGCGGTTTCTTAGCCTCCGAGATGTAAACCGAAATGTCGTCTTCCTTTATAACGCTTAATATTGTACGCGTCTTTTAGCATATAGGCGCGAGGAAACGTCGACGGTGACGGATATTATACGATAAAGATTCAAAACGTCGCGATAAATATATATATATTTATATGAACACGCAGTGGCGTATCGCCGGCAACGTAATCGGGACACGCGGAAAGAGCTTAACAAAAAAAAATGTAGCTCGTCGACTTAAATCCGCGCGTTTATACGCGAGGGCGTTTTTTGATATTCCGCGTTATAATCGGACGACGCGGGCGCGCGTGTGTCGCCGGACGATAAACCAAATCGCAATAACGGCGCCGAACGTGTACGTTTTTATATGTCAGTGGTTCCCAACCTCTTCCGTTCGACGCCCCCTTGGTAGATTTTTCGAAAAACCTCCGTCCCAGAACGTGCGAAAAGAATCGATCACCCTTTTTTCGTATACTTTACGAACGAACTATACGATATACCGAAACGACTCCGGGGTTGTGTGTCGACGATAATAATAACGAAATACGAACGAATAGCGAACGACACGACGGAATAATCGATCAACGCGAACAATCGTAATAATAAATAACTATATATAAATACGGGTTTTACTTCGAGACGACTGCCTGCGCCTCCCCGGCAATGTGTTCCCCTCCCCACCCGATGGATGGGACGTCCCTCGGGTTGGGAAACGGCGGTTTATATAAACGGGCTTAACGTCGCGTAATATATCGGGGAAGTCGTGATTATTATTTTAACGAAAACATTCCGAGCGCGTATAACGCGATAATAATAATAATTGGTAGGCGTTCGTAACGTAATTTAACCGGACGGACAGAGCGGCGCCAAAGCAACACGCGTTTTTATAATTTCGTAAACACGGCGCGATTTACATAAAACAGCGTCGGATGTAGTTACGCGCGGAAAACACATTTTACGGGTCGGTAACGCATATATATATATATGTACGCGCAATTACGACGGCCCGCACTCGGCGAGGACGTTTTCAGTTTAATTGTCCGGATTACGGTCGATTTCATTTTTATTTCTACGCAATATGCTTTCACACTTTGCTCGTTTCGTTATCGCGTCGCCGGCGGGTTTTCCGTCTTTTTCGCGCGTTCCTACGTGTGTTCGTCCGAACGCGCGGCAACAACGCCCGTTCAAATATCCCGGACTCCGGAACGAAGGTGATTCGCCCACGTAACGTGTACATTGCGTACGTGAAATTACGTTCGGGTATTTGCCGTCGGACGGTATCCCGCGCGCTGGCGCCGGCCGGTTTCGTGTGCACGCGGAGGTCGTCCCCCGTGACGAGCAAGGTCGACCGATACAAGAAAACGAATAGGAAAGACCGGACGGGAAATCGGGCGCTCGGTGCGCCATTATTATCGGCGGACGTGTCCGATATAAAAGCAATTCAACGGGCGAGACGCGTACGATAATAGCGCGTTATTGTGCTCGTCAATGTATTCGTTTCGTTCAATTCGGGACGTATGGTGTCCGCGGTGTATTTACGTTTACCGGATGGGCCGTGAACGCCACGAGATATAATTAAATCGGCGCATTGTATAGGAATCGTACTGGAACGCGCAAGCGGGTGGTATTGTACCTATCGCGCTTATAAGTGTGTACGGGCGCGTTACGATATCGATCGCGTTTGAGAATAAACGAATTTACCGCGCGTGTCGTGCCCGAACCGTCCGGGGTAGTTTTCAATTAGCCGCGCTTAAACTTTACGTCGATGGCCGTTATTTATTGCGCCCGCTGCGTATTATTGCGCCGATAAAACCGGCGTTTGCGCTCGCCGTCCGGCACTGCGGCTCGGGAGTCCGCTGATCGGATCGGTCGTCCGCGAACTTCCTAAACTATTTTTACGGGAACGCGCGACTAGCGGAGAAGCGCCGCATTTTTTCACGCGAGGGCGAGGACGGTTGAGTTTAAGAAGATGTGCCCGACCGAACGAGGTCGTCCGTCAGCTATTGCGGCGCAAAGGACGAACGCCGTGACGAAGGGCGTGGACGAATTGGCGCGAGAAAATGTTTGCGCGGAAAAAATCGCGTATCCCCGCCATTTGCCGAACGTTCCCCGTCGTTTCGTTCGCAAACATTCCGGAACGAAATAAAGTTTCCGACGATTAACCTATACGAACGTCGTTCGTTTGTTTATTGCGTACGTATGTAGTTCGCCGACGATTGTATGCGGTCCGAACGATTCGAATACAAAAAAACAACCCGAACGAAAAACTCGCGCATAATATTATCGTCGAATCGGTTAACGGCGGGCCCGGGAACCCTTAAGCCGAACGGAACAATTAGACGGGGTTGTTGTTACACTCGTGTCTAATTAATGGCGTCATTAGAGGTGAAACGGTCTTACGGTTAGGTGATTATATACGGTGTGGGCCGGCGGAGGAGTGAAAAAAATAAAAATGATCGAAAACCGTACCGGGTATTCTCGGACTTGGGTATAGAGCGCGGACGGATAACCGAATAACGCGATAAAATCGTTCGATTTGGCAACGAGGCGGTGCCGGCCGGGCCGAGCCTACGTCGTGCGAAAAAAATGAAAAAAAAAAAATTGTAATTGCCCGTCCCCGTGGGGGTAATTTATCGTTATTGGCACGGACGTTTTAACGACCGACGTTTTTAGAAACGAACAAAAAGTAAAATGAAAAAAAAAACCGAGATAATCGCCGCCGTAATCGACGCTTTTGTTCTCTCGCGTTTTCTTTCGTGCGTGCGTCCGGGTGGGGTGGGGGGTCACGACCATTCGCGCGCGCGTGGGGAAACCCATTTTATATAGGTACACACCTATACTTATACGCATAAAGCTTTTCATTGTACGTCGTATTTCGCGGATATTCTTTACGCCGGCCGAGTGCTCGTCTCCACCGTTCGAGTGGCCTCTTCTGTGTATGAAACACGAACAGTGGTGGTGGCGGTGGCGGCGGCGGCGGCCACTAAGGTCTTTTTCGAGTATTATTACGGACGGAGTGCGCGTGACGGGCGGGGGGACCGGTGTGACGCGACTAGTATTATACGGAACGAAAAAAAAAACCGATTATTTATCGGTTCGGCGAACGCGTGTAGGGTACGGAGGACGGCGGTGTTCACGCACGCAGGCTATTCGTTAGGGGAATGTCGGGGGGTGGAAGGGTTTAACGACGAATATCCGATTAAATAGCTCGAATAAGCGAACACGAGATAAAGTCGGTCCGCTTTTTTTTTTAAATCGCGAATTTTTCGTAACGAACGGCGATCGACCTCCCGCTACATTCTGGCCAGCCGCGTGCCTGGGCTGGTGGTTAGATAATCCGTTGGCTCGGTTCGCGTAACGTTCTTCACACGGTCTTCGGGGCGCGCATTTCGGTATACGCCCGTTCACCCGTCCCTTTAAGAACCCGTCGACTCTATACCCGGAAACTCCGGCGTACAATTAGCGTGACGGAGTCGGTGTCTAAGAACGGTCGCGCTGAAGCGTTCCGTGTTGGGCAACGCCGCCGCCGACCTTTGTTCGGAAACTCGACCGAATTACCGATTACGTAGTGGTCCGCCGAAAACCGAGCGCCGTGCGGCTCGCTACAATTTTTTTCCCAAAACTCCGGAGTTGGTTCACACACACACACATACACACATACACACCTGGTCCACGTCCGACAACGTTCTACGATTTTATTATTATCGCGACGCCCGTGTATTAGATCGACACGGACACACACACGCCCGCGCACGCATTCGTCCTCCCCATTATACGTTACCGTGTAACGCACGTACAAATATAATAATACCGTATTGTGCGTATTATCGCCGGAGACAATCTGTAGATCCGTATAATATATGAAATTTTGTATATTGAATGGGAAACGCGACGTGAGCGGCCGTATCGCGACGTTGAGAAACGTTCCCGGCGTGTAACGAGAAAATATATCGTACCGAGAAATCCGTGAAAAATGTCCGTTCGAATAAAACGATAACCGGTTGACCGTTTTCTAATCTGTGCACATAAATCTAACGCGCGGCGCGCACCGTCCGTAATTTATTTCGGTACATAAAATTGGTAGTGTGGCGGTGGTGTGCGACGAACGACGGTCGCGTTTTTTTCGGGTTTTTTTTTTCCTTTTCGTATATATCGTCGAGACGGTCGTTTTTTTGACTCGCCTACTCCGCGTCATCTATGCGCATATAAAGAGAGCCGAAGGGATCGCGCGGGGACGATAAGAGAGAGGAGATCCCCGAGTTCGAATTACGGGAATTAATATATTCGATTCACGACACGGAATCGTTATTTTGTACCTCGTTTTTCGTGACGTCTATATATAAATATATTAAGCGGGATAAAATAATGGATTTGTCGACGTTCGGTTTGGTTAAGTCGCGTTACGTCAGAGACGTTCTCAGGTACACACGGACTCCTGCTAGATATATAGTTCGGAATAAAAACGTTCGTTGTTTTCGATCTCGAGCGAAGTAAAACACGTACGATCGCGCGTTTATTTATTTTTTACGTCCGCAAACGCTTTTTCGTTAGTAGGTAACGTGTAGCGCCACACTCTGGTCATGTATCTAGTCGACGTTATTTTTATCGGCGCGTCTTTCGATCCTTTTAACGGTTTTCTTTTTACGGTCGCCGAAAACCTATCTCGAAAAATTACGAAAACCCGTCAACGTTGACGACAGGAACGAATTTTTTTATTGATAATTTATTTATAATATAATCCTATATAATACGCGTAAACGAGAAGTTTCGTCGAACACATTTTTACCGAATTTCGAGATAAACGATAAACAGGATTTCTAACGTTTCAACAGTTCCCGAATAGTTTTTTTTCCGTTTATGAAAATTCTCGATTTCATTGCCGCGTGAGCCGCTCGTCGTATTACATTCCACCGCGCTGGCGGCGACATTTAGAGCCTAACCGAGTTGTCATCGTGCACCGGCTGGGTGAGAGGGGGGTAAGGGGTTAATATGTTTAGAAAATCGTATCGTTTAAACGGCGCGTTATTTGATAGTAGGCGACGGTGTTTTTCTATCGCCGCGTATTACTGTAGCCGCGCACAGTAAACGCGCGGCCGGACCGGAGTTCCGAAATGTACGACGGATTCGGGCGTCGATAAGCGTGAGGTTGAACGCGAGTGGTGTAGCGCGCGATAATATTGTACACCGTAGACCCGGACAGCGGTGGGACGTTTCGAGAGCGGAAAACGGGCTTGGAGGGGACATCATAAAGTTCGCGGTTTATTACGACGGCGCGTTGGAGACGACGCGTGACACAACGACTTGGCGAGAATTGCGTAAGATTCGTTAAAAAGAAATAAATAATCGTCAGCTCGGGCGAATGTGCGACGAACGGCGTACGTACGCGGGATTATCTTACACGAATTATAATAATAACGCGTAATAAATTCTAATACAGTAAAGCTCGTTACAGCGTCGGACACTGGTCGTGACGAATTAAAATCCGACTTAATGGCGACGAACGAAAACGTCGTTTCGACTGTATAATTTCGCGCGCGCGCATGTTTATGCGGAATGTCTGCGGTTTTTTGATCGTACGGCGCGATACGTATAAGATGCGTGCGCGTGTGTAGAATCGACGGGAAAGCGTAAAAAACACGTTTAAGTAATAACGGGCAAAGAAATACATAGACCCGAGCGCCGGGAAAATGGTCGAAATTTCCACGCCGCGCGACGAATACGCGACTTACCGCGTGATAATAATAATAGCGATATAAGCGATTCAGTTGGGGCCCGCCGGTGTACGATATATACATTAGATTTGGCGAGTAATTCGAGAACCGTTTAAATTAAAATAATCGAAGACGGTCGGACGCGCGAAGGCCGAGTGGTACTGTGTTTATTGTGGATGGGGGACATATTCGCACATATATATATATATAAATACGCGTAACGAGTTAAAAACGATTTAGTAATAACGATTACCTCGTAATCACGTATAAGTATATAAATATATATATGTCGGACGACACACGCGCGCGTATAAACTATCACAGGCGATTCTCCGGGCGACTCGAACAAGTTTCACTTTTTCGAAATTACGAACGGGAGCTGATAAATCGTAACGTATTTAGAAACGACGAGCGCTTACGTTATTCGCGGGTATGTAGGACGCGGATGCGAGTCTCGTTCAACGGGGCTCGCCTATATGTAGTCGTGCGCGGAACACGTAATTACGGTTGGCCCGCGCGTTTCGCTCGCGTTTTAATTAATCGGAAACGGCGGCGAGTAATGCCGTTGGGTACGCGACGTGCGCGTGTCGGCGGACGTGGCGAATTCGGCAACGCGAAATACGCTACGTTTACTTTCGACGGCGTTAACGTTTTTTTTTTTCTGTACTTCCAACGTCCGGGCGCGCTCGACGAAAACGGGCTCGCGTTTTTGTTCGCCGTACACGGCAACGCGCTCTACGGCGGGATAAATTGAAAACGCGGGAAACCGTCCGAGGATTCCGAAAAACGTTCTATATTAATTACCGTATCCGCGTCATATTTTCCCCGCCGTTTCGCGCCATATTGTCCCGTGCGCGCCATCTTCCGGGTCCGACCGCCGTCCGACGTACGCGTTTATCGTTTGCATATCGCTATACAAATTCCTCTCGGAGTATCGTTGCCCTCTCGTTCCCCCGTTCACGGTTACAACCGTCGGTTACGAATTCCGCGTGTGGCGGTCGAGAGCGAGATGAATTTCCGCGATAAATACCGCGTTCGAAATTCCACCCTCGTTCCCGAAACGAAATCGCAACGATCGACAACGTCCCGTACGGATGATTCGTTGCGATCTATGTGCCGATGTGTACGACAATAAAGCGTACCCGATTCCGCGTCCGTTCTTTTTTTTCTTTTTTGTTCGTCTTCCGTTCATCGTCCTCTTCAACGGTTATGAGTACCTACCACTAGTATTGTATTCTCGAGTACCGCGGTTACCATGGCACGGTATATTCAACTAACGCGAATCTTCCGATTTTCAAAAGAATCCTTCGTCCGCGAAGAAAACGGACGCCGATTCGAGGACTTTGTATCGCTAAATCGGTACGACTAATCGCGTAGGTCGCAACGTGCGTAATTCGACTACATTTCGGAACGTTTTTTTTTTTGTTTTGTTTCGTTGTCCTAAGGGACATAAAAAATAAGGGAGATAAAGAAATTCTGTCAAATTACCGAAACGAGTCTTTAGATACAGAGGTACAACGTCATTACCAGCTTCGTACAAGTTCGACGGCGTAATTAGGATATCGTACGCTCGCAACGCCGAATATTATCGAGGTATTTACGACGAACGTATCGTTTAACGTTACCGAAAGTATTTCGGAGGAAAAATATTTCTCGTTTTTGTTTAGAAATATTAAAACTCTTTGACGGACCATAAAAATTAAGAACCATATCGTATCGTGTTAGTATACGACAATGGTCATCGACGTGTTCAACAATTACTGTTTAGACGTAAACCGATTAAAATTGATCGAGGTTTCATAAAAAACGTTGTTTTTTATTATTTACCTAATCGATGTGATTACGTCGGACTTGGACAATTCGAATTTCGAAATTTCCCGTTTAAAATGCCACCAAGTCGACGAAAACGTGACCGGGAAAATAATATTTTTGAGAAAATCGAGTTTCTCGTTTTCAGGTATAAATTCCGAAGTAAGAACGGACGACGATACCTTTGGAAGCGGCCAATTTTTAAGGGGGATAAAAACGAACGTTCCGAGCGTTACTATTAAACCGTATATTTTTCGTGCATCGGGTACGCGACGCCAAATACGTTAACGAAATTACAGCCCCGTAGCGTTTTATTTTCGACGCCGCGCTATAATAATATTCCTTCGTGTAAACGGAAAAACATAATAGTCGTTCCGTTTATATAGCCGCGGGAATGCGCGCGCGGCGTTTTAAAAACGTGTCGGAACGCGTTTGCGTACTTAAAATATATATTATATAGTACGTTCCTAAATCCCTGACGACGGTGAAAAGCCGTATATAAATATACGTATAGATAGACCGCGAAGACGCACGCTTAGGGGATATATATGTATACAATCGTGGTCGTCATCTTTGGGTTTTCGTTATGGCTATTATTGTTATTGCGGACTGTTGAAGCTACAAAACAGCGAGCGCGCGCGTGCGTGTGTGTAATGGCTCGAAGGATTTTTTCTCTCCTTTTGTCCGCACGTATGTTACGATAACTGACCGAAACGCGCCCGGTAATAACTTACAATAATAATATATATTATGTGCGCGCGTGTAATAACACGATATTATTAGGTACTTTTTTTTTTTTTTACTCCACACATATCGCCGCGGAGTTAAAATCGTTTTTCGATCGACTTTTCGTCCTCCACCGCTCCCTATCTCTTTGTCGTAAAAATATAGGCGGTATTATTGTCGGTCCCGCTCGGCCACGGTACGATTAGACCCCTAAAACTAAAAATGTACCCTATCAAAGTCACTCGATGAATAGTCATTATTCGTTATTACCGCGAGATATTAATAAAGCGATGTAAACGACGCGCCTATAAATAAGTAATAAAACGAAACGTTAATATTCGTTAAAAATTCGTCGTTCGGGTTCGAATAACCTTATTTTTTTATTGTGATATAATCGTTCAATCGTTCTATAGATATTATTCGCATAATCCTATTAGGACGATAGGTTTTTGAAAAAATATACGCGTACTTCCTAATGAAATAATAACACACACGATACTCAAACGTTTATACAAAACTAAAAGAAACGACGATTAAAATGTTTACATTTTTTTTACGCGTCTTCGTTTAATGGAGACGAAATGTGTTTTGAGAAGAATTTCGGAGGTTTTGCGTGTTGGTGACAAAACCAAACTGGGCCATAGAAGAGGGATTGTCATATTTTTTGACCGCGCGGCTGGTCAATCGGACCTAGTTCAAACGTAAATGGAACTCCTCGGTGCTTTAGAATATTCCGAAAGTAAGCGCGCGGCACGACGTCGGAAACGGTACCGATCGAACTGTCGACGGGTCAACGAACGACGTTAATTTTGTGGCGGAAGGCCCCGCGAATTATAACGCCGGACGAACGTACGGAATAGTAAATCGTTTCCGTCGATTTCCGCCCGTAATCGTTTCTGATTAGTCGCCATTTCCTTCCATTTGACGACCATCGGCCCGCCGTGCACATTATTTCGGAAATGGACGAAAAGCCGACGGGTGAGGTTCCACACGGCCGCCAAGACGGACAGACGGACGTCCTACATTTATTTCGCCCCGGACCGTCTGGTTAATTATCACACGGTCTAGGGACCTCCGTCCGCTGGATCGTGAACGCGCGCGTCCGTGGCCCGACGTTTCGAATTCGTTCGGTCGTTGTGCCGGCCGTGGGTCACTTTTCGGAATACAAACGAGGTGGTTTTCGTTACGATTCATCGCCGAATGATTAATAATAACGCGAGTACCACAGACAACTCGATATATATATATAGATCGTTAAAAAAAAAAAGAAAATATTTTTCCCTGGCGTACGGCTAACCGTTCTTCGTCCCCGTGGAAAACAACGCGACGCCCGGTGTACTTAAATCGGTACACACTGACCGCGGGCCAGACAGCGTATTCGCTGCTCCGTGGCGCGGGTAATATCGGATTCGCGTTCCGATAAAAGGTACGCGGTGTACGCGGATCGGTGACGTACACACTACGCTGCCAGTCCCTGGACCGTGCGATACGGCCCGCGCCGAATCGTTCGACGTTTTTTTTTTTCATTCACCGAGACCGTGAGAAAATCGTTTTCCGTTTCTACTGCGCGCCGTTCGGTTCCGCGCGGTGAAACCGACGAATCGGAAATTCGGTTAACCGTATACCGTATTCGATACGTTTCGATCTATTTTTTTTTTTCGTTTTTTTTCTCGTTCGATTATTTACTCATTATTGTCCGCGTCGCGTATAGAGAGACACT
>JAIPRN010001897.1:0-37650 GCA_025469175.1 Geopemphigus sp. TES_GeoC_2020 | reverse complement strand
CGCGTACGGGTATATATATATATATATATATATATGCGCGCGTCGCAAATGCGATTACTTTTTGAGCCGAACAGGAGAAATAACGGTATCAACTTTCAACCGGGTCTGCGTCGGACGATATTGGGGGAACATGAGATCCCCGGGACCATATTGCTCTCGCGAGTAGTGCCGCGCTTGTATTTACGGAGTGTACCGATTAAATATCGTATTAGGCCTCGGTGCCCTTGAACGTGGGGGGGGAGAAACTGGCGCGAAAAAAATTATAAAATAAAACCGACGGTTTATTTCGCGGGGGCGTCCGTCTATATTGTTCCGAGACGTTTTCGTCGGTTTACGTACAATTTATACGGACGACGTGAGAGTTAATTCGTTTTCACCACAATGACCCCCGTGTATAGAATATAATAATAATAATAATAATAATAATGTACGTTCTCGTTTCGTCGTCGTCGTCGTCGTCGTCTGCCCCTCCTCGGCTCCGGCGAATAAAAAATATAATAATACTAATAATTATCAACGAGGATTTTTTAAAAGAAAGGACTAAATAAAGAACCGCCGTATTTATTTACGCGCGCGTACGTGGTGGGGGAAGTATAATGTATATTGTTTACGGAGAATGTGTGTGTGTGTGTGTGTGTGTGTGTGTAATGTCGGCACAAACGGGTTAATACGTCGTTACGTACAGTGTGTCCTCTAAGTAACGCTTTGTGATAAAGGTCCGACAGGAACTTTTCGAATTCGGCATTCTCGTTAGTTGTGGTTGCGTTTGAGGCGATTCGAATCTGACGACGTAGAAAAAGAGTTTTAATAAACGAATTCAATGTGAACGCGGACTTTTTCACGATAGCCCATGACCATCTATCTACGGCTATTAGCGCTGTCGCTTCACGATTTTGAGATTACTAACGTTTTCGTGAACGCTTAGTTCGCTTTTACGATAATTTAAAAATAAAAAAACTATTTGGAACCATCGTGACACACGTGCGGTCTGTTGCTATAAACGTATATCGACGAGTTCATACTCGTTTAAACGCTTTATTGGTTTTCGTTCGACGATTCTATTTTCGAATTTCGTAAAGCAATATAACGTACAAAATATTTCGATAGTTACGTAAAAAAGAAATTCGTACGTTTTTCGTCATGGTCGTCGTTAAATTGGAATTTTCTAGACAATTACCGAAAAAAACGGCGTTCGAAAAGATTTATTGACTACAGCGATACTTACATGACGTTATTTACCAATTTTCGGAACATCCTGTACATACACACACACACACACACATATATATATATATATATAAAAGAGTTTTATTTTTTATTTTCTCCGTAGCCGCCTCCGGGCGTCGGATCAGTGAGAGTATATCCGTTTGCATTTGTGTACGTGGATTTTGAACGGTCACGTTTTCGCGCGCACACAACGACGATGACGAAAAAACAAAACCTATTCAACAAGACGTTAACAAAACGCCACGTCGTCGTCGGTCGGATATGTATAAGTGTATATATATATATATATATATATATGTACGCACGTTACCACGTAAGTTTGTTTAATAAGCGCTTGTCGACGTCTTTCGAGAGATGGCGGCGGTGCTGTATCGCGGGAAGATATCGCGTGCCCCCGAAATTGCGTTTTCGAGTTAGCCGCCTCGTCGGGTGTTCGATGTTCGAAGTGTCTTTCACGGCGGGGAAACGAGAAGGGCGACCGTGTGATCCTAAAAACCGTCGTAGCGCGCCCGCCAGCGTTGTATACGAACCGAGCGCGCGGCGTCGTACACTCGCCCCCCCTTACGATGGGAATTATTAATTAGAAAACTTTCGTCGCTCTGGGTCGACTGTACTTATTGTGTTCGATCATATTGGGGATCGATAAAATCGAAATAATCGTCATCGATCGTATGTTACGGCGATACGGCCGTGAGTTCGAATCGTCGCTCTCGTCTCGGTACGCGAATTTCGTCGTCGTCGTATTCCGTCCGTTTACGTTTCGTTATCGAAAAAACTATTACGCGCACGTTTACTATTCCTAGATAGTGTGTACACGAAAGCGTTAAACGCAAATTCTATTTACTCCGATCGGCGCGACAATCCGGAACGTCGTGAAATTGTTAAAAAATCGACCGACACGCCAACGTAAATTAAAATAAACAGCTCTACGTACGTTTCGAACGCGTTATTTTCGCAGTAACGCGAACATTTTTTTTTGATAGTTCCGTATCGAAACCGATATATTTATCGAATTACGATCCTTACGTAACCCGTATGAGCGACGACACTACGCTCGCGATTTTAATAGCGTAAAGTCGATATATTTTGTGTTTGACGGGTATATATAATAAAAACTCGTCTAATAGGTTTATTATGCAAATACGTTAAACGTACGTCAAAAATTTCCCACCGAAAAAAAACCGTACCTATATATTTCGAAATTAGTTTATTACCTTAATTTCGTGCGCGTGTACGTACGTATATTTATAAACACCGACGGATATTCATAACTATACGACGTACGTCGCGTACGTATTTAAAGGTTGTTATTATCGAAATATCGGTTTCCCCGATTTCCTCGGCTGTATAATAAAATTCTTTTAATTCCAGCCAACGTATTATTCCCGAAGTCGATATTATATATATTATTATTATTATATATATATACATAATTACCCGCGTAAATTATATTCAGTCTAACGTCTCTCTCTCTCTCTCTCTTTCACTCTATTACGGTTCGATAAATTGTTCACGGTATATATGCAAATTATTGGGTAGTAGAAAATGGAGGACGAGGAAGGCTCCGCCGAAACGAATATATCATACACGTCTATGTTCGCGAAGATCGTAAATAACAATTGTTATACTATTTGACGTGCGCGGCGCGTATTATATTGTGTTAATCGTGCCGCACTCGTGCGCGTATATAAATATATCCGTACGTACCAAGCGTACAATACATAGACGGGCGCCTATATTAATGCGTCGTATTTAACCGCGGTAAACGGCGTCGTTAAACGATCGGAACGTACGTGATTTTTTTGGATTTTTACCGTAAGCCGACCGACGGTTTGCGTAGAAAAATAATACGGCGGACGTATCCAGTACGTTCGTTCGCGTACGGATAAAACGAAGTATTTTCGCGATCGCCAAATTGAAGTACATACCTCCCTACCCTATATAGTTTTACCGTGGACGTTCGGCGATGCGACGTTGGTTATTCGATACCGGTGGTTTGTTCGTTATCAGCCGAAATAGCCAAAGAAGGTGGGAGGGGGGGACACGTGACGATTATTTTCGTTTTGGCCACAAAACGTGTCCGACGCCGGGAAAAATTACGTGTTTTTCGTAAACACGCTTTGGAACGTCAAGAGCGATTGACGACGGCGTAGGATAACCCAACCCAACCCACATTCGCCACGGGTGTATTCGCACATACGCTGCTTTAATTCGACCCAAACGAGAGCTGAGTACGATTTCGTTATACTGTCGTTACAGAAGACCTAACCTTTCGAAACACTTTTCATTCACGAGCTTCCGAAATCGAACCGTTCCGTTTACGTAATTGACGCCACGCGACCTGTACGTAGTCGAATTTTCCGTCCTCGGGCAAACCACCTAAACGATCGTCCTAAACCCGTAATCTAACCAAATCGCTTTCTCGTCCACGCGCGCGTTACACACGCGCCATCGTTGCCGTCGCTGATATGCTCAGAAACCGTTTTTAATAACCGGTGTGATCCCACGTCTTCTTTAAACGGCCTCTTCTCGTTCGGCTCTTTCGTCACTTAAAAACTTTCAAACCGCGTTCGGCCGTCGACGAATTCGACATTCTACGAACGTCGATATTTTTGTAATCAAAACATTTTGCCCGTTTTGTAATCAACGATTTCGCAACTTCTAATCTCCGTCCGGTCGTCGTCAGTGGAAGAGAACGCGCATTTTCGTTTAACGTTACCCGATTTTGTTTTTAATCGTCCGATATTTACATTTGCTAACGTTTTCGTGTTCGTCGCGAACGTTTTTATTGCGACGTCGTGCCCGACGTGAACCGTAAACATTCTCGTTCGAAAATCGTACGACGGTGTGGTCGCGATTACGTACTATTTCAAATTTCTTCCGAACGCGAATAGGTTTTCACGAGTAAAACGACTCGTTCGTCGCGCCGTGTTCACCACGCGAAAAACAATAGACGCACATAAACGTACGCGGACGCCCGCGAGACCGACCGCAGCAGCACCGCTGTCGTTGCGCAACGGTCTCGTGTAAAAGGTAAATTTACACAATTTTTAATTACGAGTTAATACACGACTACGTGGGATACCGTACATATATATATAAACGTATACACGCGCCCGCGGTATTTTCATTATCGAACAACGTAATTGTTTCGCCGATATCTTATTTATATATACGCACACGCGCGTATGTATGTATATCGTCGATCAATTAGGGCGGTCGAGAACCTATCGTTCCCGTATACGTTTCGTATAACAATGGGGGGATTTTTCAACTCGGATAAATTCCTCGGGTTTTGTCGCGCGATTCGTTTTCGATAATTGTCCCACGGTGTGCTCGCCACGGTTCGTCGGCGATTATCATCCAACGGCGAGAGTCGCGTCCGTCGAAAAATCGCCGCTTTTCGGGCGGCCCCGATATATATCGTCGCCGCGACGATAATATCGTTCACGACGTTCCAATTTACGAAAAACGGAGCTACGACGAAAACGTCCACTTCGGTTCGATTCGAACGATCGTTTCCGATTTCGTTTTTAATCGTTTACCGTTATCACGTCCCGTGTACAGAAATAATACGCGACACGCGCGTTATTATTTATAATATAGCGCGCGCGCGTGTACGTTCGTTCGTTTCGTTAGACATTGTCAAACGCGATCGCCGCGCGTGCACAAAAGAATCGCTCGCGGTTAGCGAGTAGACGGTTTAATAATAATACATACGCGCCATGTATAGGCTCCTACCGAAAATCAACAATAGGCGAACCGAACCGCAATGCGCGTTGCCGACGACGATAAATCGCGCGGCGTGAACTTTCTAAAACCTCTTTGGATTTACGACTTTGGCGTAACGGCGCGGACAATGATAATAATACGGCGTCGTTCGCCTATTTTTCGGGCCGGGCGTTCGACGTGCGCGGCGTACCACGGTGAAATCGCGCGAAATATTTTCGCCGTTCGTTTTTTGGTTCGACGTAGTTTACCCGTACGGTTTCGCGCGATCGTCCGACGGGAATATCGTTCGTACCGTGCGCTATTTCTGCTTTGGAAAAATTCTCGGTCGGGTCGTACACCACGGGGTTCGGTTTTTGTCGTAACGCGCCGCCATTACCCGCGACGGTCGACACAATACGCGCGCGACCGAACGACGTACAAACAACGACACCGTTCGCAACGGTTTTCGTTCCGTAGGCGTTCGTACGCGAAAGCGGTCGACCTCTGGACGAATGAAATAAAAACGGGAACCCGTCCGCCCGTTGTTCCCGGCGCGGCGAATAAACGCGATAATATTGTTCTATAAATATTTCGTCGATCCCTTCGAACAGTTCGTTCACCGCCGCGGCGGTGTATAATATACGGCGCGTCTTTATTACGCGAATATATATATATACACACGTGTACACACGCACACGCGCACACACGGCGTTTAATATCGTTCGTTATTCGGTCGCGCAACCCAATATACGGACGTTCTCCTTTCTCAAAATACTTGGTACGTTAATAATAGATCCGTATATATATATATCGCTTTTATTGTTACGATTCCATAAATATGTATTTTTTATAAATCGATACACTTCTCGTTTACGAGTACGCTTCTTCGTATATCACCAGACGACCCGCGACTGGATTCGTCGTCGTCCATTATCTGTAAAATACGTACGCACGAGTCGTTTCGATTTTCGTCGTTGTACACTTAACGCGTACGTACGTACGTACGTTCTTACGCCGAATAGGAACCTTCGGCTTATTTACATAGTGTACGTACATTCTCTTCCGGAAATCCGTATTGTCGACGAAACGTTTTTACGTTTTCGTCTAATACACACGAGTAACCGAGCTCGCCCGTGTGTGTGTGCGCATATATTTGTGTATAGGTTGTCCCACGAAGATCCGACGACGAAATTAATTCTGGATCGATATTTTCGTTTCTACGACGGTTGTTAATATCCCGGGGCGATCGCCGCGTTTCGCGTTTCCGCGAATTTCGCACGTAAACGTAAAACTCGTTCGCCGAATCCAAAGTAGCCTTTTCGTGAGTGGTACCGCGAATATATATATAGCCAATATAGACGTTTTCCGTAACGATTAGTCGTCGGTTTTCTTTTGCGCAATTTATCGAAGACCACGATTACGTAGGAATTTTTTTCACCGTCTTATGCGAGCCACGAAAAAACGCACTCGTTATTTCGATGGGCCGTCCGGGTTCTTTTGTACTAACGAAAGGAATCGACGTTTTTGTAAATATAAAAAGGAATTTTTTTTTTTTTTTAGAAAATCGTCGACCGCGTAATAAAAATTCCTAACTCGAAAAGTTTTTTAAAAATAGATTTTCGTAAGATGGCTATTTCCGACGTTTCGAAAGAACATTTTCGTCAAAATGTACCGTTAACGTTATCATTGACGTGTACTCGTAATAGCTAATCGCGCGGTATTTTGAAAAAAACTACCGAACTCGTATTATAGGAATATATTTTTGGCTATATGCGCGCGCGCGTGTAAATTTATTTTCGTAAATTGTAAACATTATTAAAATCAACGCGGTAATTCGAAAAGTTATCCGGGAAATTAGCCGAAAATCGGACGGCGTTATTTTTACGAAAATACCGACGGCCGTCCAAAAACAGTTTTGCCAAAAAAAAAAGAACGGGACGAGAAAGTCGAATTGTCCGTCATTGTAGTATATCGCGTTAACGTTCGATTACACGGGCGTGTGTTCATTTGACGGTACGACTCGAGCCGATTTTTATTTTACGTTCCGTCGGCGCGCACGCACGCACACACACACACACACACACAGGCGACGCGCCCGTACAAAAGCCGGGCGCTTTCGTATTTCGTACTCGGTCGGTTCGTAAACGGAACAAAAACAACAAACCGTTTCACGCGTCGCGATAATTTCCGTTCGGCACACGCTCGCTCCGCCGTAGTTTATTATTACGTTCGTCGTCGGAAATACGATTTGTCATCCGCCGCCGTTCCTTATTTTTATTCGCGTTATTTATCTTAAACATTTACACGCCGTACGACGATATTATTATATTGTGTACAATAATACACGTACGTTCCGACGAGACGATATGGGCGCGTTACGCTCGTACACGCCACTCGCGCGTGCGTGTGTGCATATATTCGTTCTGATAGCGTTAATGTCCGGACGTGTTTCGCGTTTAAATCCGTTTTCGCGCGCTCGCGTACAATATTTCCTTAAACGTTTGACATTTATATCGCGCCGCCGTATATTTATACGCACTCTCGTCGTTGTTATTATTATTATCGTCGTCGGGTAGTCCCCTCCCCTGTGCCCCGGCCCGTTGGCTATTATTTTTCTTCGCCAGCGCGATATCTGGTCGCGTTTGTCGTTTCGGAGTTGGAAATAAATAAACAACACGAGCGAAATACACGCGACAATACTCGGGTCGTTAACTCTCGTCGTCGTTTATCGTATCGCGCGGCTCCGAAGAATTTCGACGGAAATCGTTACGCGTTCGCGCGCGTCTTCCCGGACAACAGCGCCCGGCGACCAGTGTGGAATAGGTGGAACAGGTACCGAAACAAAGGTCGTCGCGGACCAATTTTAAACGTTCCAAACAGTCGTAATCGACCGGCGTGTCCACTTAGCGTTCTACAAAGTTCGCCTCGACGGTGCTCTTTCATTGCCCATCTCGCGTATTACTTACCGGTAAAATAATACGTTTCGTCGTGTAAAACTATCGCTGGCCAACGACGTTGAAAATCCGATCAATTTCTGGGCGAAACGTTTGATCGAAATATTATTCACTTGGTCTAAAAAAAAAAAACCCTCCGAACTCGACGACTCGGCGGGTACGTGTGAGCCGAACGATTTTTACAACCGTGATGTATAACCGACCGAGAAAACTGTCCGGGGTGCGTAAGTTAAATATTACCGGCCCGGCGGTCTGACGTGACGCGTGATGGCAAGTTTTTCGGTCGGTGAGGTTGACCAAAAACGACGAATATTCGCGTTTTATACATTTAGGGCGGGGAGGGAGGTGTCCGGGGACTAGGTTGATGGACGGAAATTGCTGCACGTACTTGGCTGGCCGGAGGATCGCGTATCGATTCGCACCTGTTGCGTTCGTTATTTCACTTAGACGCCCGGTAATAATACGACGATCGTATTTATCGGCCGTCGCGCACGCAACCGTTTACCGCGTTCTCCCCGTTATTACTTGATATCGCCAATGTACGCGAGCGATCCGGGATACGGCTTTTAATATAGGCCACTCGCAGTTTTCGTCGTTACGCCGACGACGGATACAAAATACGGACGTACGTGTGTGTGTGCGCGTGTACGGTCGATTACGCGAGTTCAATTACATAGGTGGGCGCGGGTGCGTGTAATATTACAACGATTAAACGCGCGACGAAATAATTAAAGGCCGCCGGCGCGCCCGCTCGTTTGTACGACGTGTCGATGCGCATGCTGGGTGTATTTACGATTATCGTTATTGCGCGAATTATATATTGGCGTTCGATTCACGACCGTCGGCTACATACGCATACAGAAAGCCGAATTTTAAGTACCCGTATTTTGACGTAAGCCATCCCCCCCTCGTAGCGTAATTCGATAATATGTACGTAATGTGTGTCCGTTTTACCCGGACGGTAGACTATACGCGTCCGGCCGAATTTCCGTGATTATATCGTTTCGAAAGTAGCGGTTTTTCGCGTACCGTTTTGGGCGCGAAAGTTGGACGAACTGAATTCCCGATAAAAAAAAAACCGCTCGTCCCTCCGTCACCCCTAGCTCGCCACGGACGTGGATTTCCGGCGTTTTAATGGAGGCCGCGTCGCGTTTTCCATTTTTGAACGTTCGTTTTATCGCGAACAAACCGCCCGAACCGTTATTAAGTCCGTCCGCTCCCGTCAACGTTTTAGGGGAACTACGCCGACGAATTGTCGAATCTCTCTCTCTCGCCGTAATCGTTTCGTTATTTGTCGCGGTTTTTTTATGTTCGTGTCACGCTCGCGAACGATTTTACGCTTTTAGCGGTTCTCGCACAACGTTTACAATGACCACCGAGGATGCCTCTACGCGATTCTAGAAGTGACAGTAGCGCTCGTTGGATGAAACGCGTTACCGGTAAAGAATGGACGGTCGATATCGTTTCGTTATTACGCGTCGAACGAACGCGCAAAACATTAATAGTAAAACCTTACCCCCGGCGTTTTAGCGAATTTCGTGGCGGACGCGTCCAACGTATTTACTCGTATTTAATTACGACGTCCGGGGTTCGGTTCTTTACGACCGCGGTCGTTTCGCGACGTTTGTTTTCGTCGCTCGCACGCGCGCGCTTTACGACTACCGTATAGTATCGTATCCGTCGAAAACAAAAATCGGCGCCCGCGCGCCGACCTCGTCGAATTCACCGCCGCCCGCGCGCACGTTCCGCGTATAATAGTGGTCCCCTGCCGGTGTCCCGTAAGCGCGTACGGTAATAACCGAACGTAATTATAACGTAATGTTTGATTAACGAAATTAAATCCTGTGGCGACCGCCACGCGTTTGTTACGTTCACCGTCCTGTGGCGTTTATCGGTACGAACGTTACGACGCTAATTAATAGTACAATAATAACAATAAATAAATTTTACGTTATACACGGGCACGCGGGCGGGCGTGCGTGCGTGTAAACACGCGGTTCGTTTTGACGTTCATTTTTTTGTACGCGTATAAACAATGTACCATAACGTTAAACCATTGTTAACAACGCGTCGTGTATTACGATTATTTATTATAATCTATTTTTTTTCCAATTTTCGATCGTTCGTGTAATATATTATGTAAAATGTGAAACGAGGGGGCCACCGTCGGGACGCGCGCGCACGGAAGCCGAAGGGCAAATCATTAAAATTCTTTGTCGAGTTTTCTGTTATATCATTATTATCGTCATCGTCATCATCATCGTTATTATTATTATTATTATTATTATTATTATTATTATTGTTAATAGACGTTCGAAAATAACGTGGAAAAAATACGCGAGACCGAAAGAATAAAAGAATGCGTTGTTGTGATCGTATTGAATAAAGTGCTCGCGCGCACGCGCGTACGCGTGTACGGGTGTGTGTGTGTGTGTGTGTGTGTGTGTGTGTAGGGATCGCGATTGACGTTCCGGTGTAATGTACCAGAGAAATAAAAATTGTCCGACCCCGAAAAATCATTATAGAAACGGAAATGATATAACGCTGAATCGTTAGAAATAAAAGACCGGGCGAGAGAGAAAACGGACTTCCACGAAAGCGTTCGAATTAAATTTTTTCTTTTTCGACTAGCGTCCGGAATGACGGCCACGACGGTCTACTACCCGCTCTCCTTATTTGGCCATTCGGTCGGAAACGTTCCTTTTAAAACGTTATTACGTTCCCTTAGATTATTATATCCCAGCGTACGTCGTAAACTCTGTTCGTACCGCGTACACATACATGCGTATATATATATAAATTCTTTTTATTTTTAAGAAATTTCGAAAATAATTAATTAATTAATAGCCGATTTATCCGGAGTTGTTATTACGAACGTAGGTGTCTTTTCGTTCGAATGTTTATATTATTCGTATAAAGTTTAAAATATTATAATTATAAATGACACGCGTAACGATAATATCGTGTATATATATATATAATTCTCAACATTCGCGGGCATTGAAACGTATTTTATTAAAACTATAAACATATTTAATTTTAATTATAAACGACTGTTCGCACGCAACTTTGCTTTAGTTATTTATAACTATTTATATATATATAAGTGCACATATATTATTTTATAGTTGGCCAGCCGAGTGGCTTCGCCTTCTTTAAAAATGACGTAGTAAAATACGTCCGGGGAAGTGTATACGTATAAATATATATTTTCGTAGCACGATCGGCGAATAAAAGGTTTCGGCGTTTTAAGTTAATAATAATAAACCTACGTGTATGGGCTTAATGCACGCGTGAAAACCGATCCGAGTGCGACGGTTTCGAGACCTTAGGTAATTTTTTTCGTCGTATTTTTTGTCCGCGTTTTCGAACGACCGCTTGTAGGGATAAAATTCACTGTTCGAATATTGGCGCGGCGAACCAGAAGGGATCGCACGAACGCGCCGTATAAAGGTGAGTTTCGCTCCCATCCCACACTTCGTTGTTACGATTCCGGTCGAATTTTCCGATTATTCTAGTCTACGAGATTACTGTGACTTTTGTACGGCGAGCTTTTTCGTAATTTGGATCGTCGAATATTATCGTTATATAACGTTATAAAACGTCTATCGCGGACGTTCGTCCGACAAATTTCAAATATTTCCAATGGCCCGAAATAAAAACGTACTCAAATTCCGCCTACCGTAAAACTTCAAAAGTCGATTTTGTTTTATAATTAAGGGGTAAATATTTTGTTGGATAAGCTATACGTTTTTTGGTGTCGAATTCGTACGCGTATTAAATTGAAATTCCGAAATAGGGAAGGGAGATCATTTACTTAGAACCCTCAAAAAAGTTCAAAAGCCACCGTTGTTAACGAGTGTTGCGTTACGCGTATTAAATTTTTTTTCGACATTTTCGTTAAAAAATTGTCGAAAAACCACATAAATAGTTGTACGCGGGACTTTATATCTCCAAAATTCACCGAAATACGCGTTCTAATGTTTCGCGTTAATTATTTTTCAACGGATCATTTTTTGTTTTAATCGTTTCGGACCGTTTCCTATAGATTAATTGTCTCGATATAATCTCGAACGCCAATCTATGACGGACGGCCCTATAAACGTAAAAAAAATTGTACACATGAAAAAAATTAATACATTTTTTACGAAAACTATTTTACGATCAGTAAATGTATATATATTATGGATAATGTGTTTCTTTAAAAAAAAAGCGATAGCTTTTTTATTCCGTTAGAAAGCTTTGAAATAAAAGAAAACCACGGACTCCCGTATTTCTAAAATATGGTTTAGTAGTGAGCAAACATCAAACTTTTATAATTAGATTTTTTCACACTGTTTTAAACGAGATTTGTGTTTGACACTGTTGACGTTACGAAAAAAAATATCGTCGAATTTATAATATAAAGTTTATTACGAATTTCCGCTACATTACGCCTATATATATACAAACTAAATTTTCCTGTTCCTAATATATATTATAAACGCGCTAAATGTCTATACGGTTTATTTATTTTCTTTATTTCGCCGCGGAAAATTTTCAACGTGCTGAGTTTTCTCGTATATTACACATTGTTTGATATTCTTATATAACCGCGACTCGATAAAACTGACGTTACACTTTTTGATAAAACGCTCGTTCGATGTTATTTCGACATTATCGTACTATATATCACGGATTGTGTTTACGTAACACACGAAAACGCGTAATATAAAGCGAAACGTACTTTTTTTATTGTGGCGACGGACGCTCCATTTCGACTACTCGATCAGACTCTACCGATATGTGACGAGGATTTTCGTGTAATTTCGTTCTTTGTGCATACGTCGTCGTTACGATTTCTCTCTGACCATAAAACGGAAACGGGCGTCGCCTTCCGAATGACCCTTGTATAGGAGAACGCGCCCCGTAAACGATATCATTTCGTCGATTGTCCCGTTCGCGCAACACCAACCCGGCAATCGTCGAAATATAATACCGGCGTTATTAAAAGTAAAATATTCGTCCGCCGTTTTGTCGACCGTATATGTACCCGTATATGCCGCGTTCGCGTTTACAACCGGAGTTTATTTTATTTTTGGAAGTATCGTCGGAAGAGAAAACGCCGTACTTGCGGAACTCTGGAATCTTCGATTGGCCGACTAATTGGCCCGAATCCGAAACGATTATATTATTGAAATAGTGACGGAACGAAATAGGGGTTGACGAGTTACTATCGTCGATGTCGTACATTGTGACGTACGACGTAATTAAAACACCAAAAACGTAGTCGACGGGCGTGAGAAAATTTGGATTGGGGGCGGATGGGTAGGGAACGCCAATTAGCGCCGGAGATTCGTTGCTGTCGTTTTGCCGGCCTAATTGGCGACGGTCCCGACTTTTGTTTTCTACGCGCGCGCGTCCTGCACGGGGCGACGACAATTGTCGATTGCCGTTAGGCCGCTGTGACGCATTTATTTCGGTTCGGGTCAACCGCGATCGCGTACGTTCCGATAATTAGCCCGCTACGAAATATACGCCCGAGTATATTACGCCGCGCGTTATAATTTGCCTCGTCGTTCCCCAGAACGCAACTAAGTTGGATCGACCGTGAGGAGTACGCGCGTGTCCGGTTAGTTTCTAACCGGATTGGTTCGCGAAATATGTACGTCCGGTTTTTCGGCGGTGTCGCGGGTAACCAGCGCCAACAGTGGCGTCCCTTGTTTCGTATCCGCGCGGGTGTCCGTCGGATTCGCGATCCAGGTCGTTTTCGCACCACTCGCGTAGGTAACCGGCCGTGTGACGCACCCTTTCGATTCCGTTCGTACCCGGAAAGTTTTAGTGTTTCGGTCGCGCACGGCCGGAAACCGGCGCCGTCTCCGTTTCGCGTGTTGTGTAACGATAATTTTATTAGACACGTCCGTGATGGGCCCCAATCCGCCGCCTTTGTTTTCGTTCGCCCGGGAACGTACCGGAACCGTCCGGACGCTCGTAATAATCAAATCGCCCTTTCGCCAAATACGAAGTCCCGACGGGCGACGCGAACGTATTCCCCCCCGGTCGGTTATTACTTTATCGTTCCGCGCCTACCGTCGTCATTCGTTCGCCGTAATCGCGCCCGTGATATTTATATTCGGACCGATTGAAACGTACACCGACCGATCTCGCGTGTTGTTGTCGCCCTCGCCCCGGTAAATCCGTCGACAATTTTTAAACGCGAATCAATTAGTCCCGAGCCGAGTCGCGGCACCGGTGCGCGCGATAACGAGCGGAATCGCGTCGTTAAGCGTTTTCGATAAGTCCGCGACGGTTTACCCATTTGGCGAACAAACACCGCCCGGGGAACTAATTGGAAACACGGTAACGCGCGGCCAACGTTTGGGGTGGTCGGATTCGATTACGGAGTGTGCGCTCCCAGGGTTCGATCGTTTATTTCACACCGCCGCGGGGTCGTTTGCCGGCACCGTCGTTCGTAATTAAGTCGCGTTTCGTCTAATCGCCAACGCGATCCGAGAAGTTAGCGTCGATTATATTCGTTACGTAAGGTTAACGTGCGTGCGTGCGTGTTGATGGATAGTCGCGCGTTTTACGGGACGAGAATTGAAACTGCCGGATTTTCGATCGAATTGAACGCCATTTCGTTGATCGGGCAGGGGGACGGGCGCGGTTTTTTATTCGCGACGGTTCGTTCTCGTGTCCTATTTATCTCGACGCGCTGTTCGTGTTTTCCGCGGAGCCGGAACTTATCGCGCCACGAATTCGGGCCGGTAAATCGCCCACGTGGCGTCACGTCGTCGTCGTCGTCTTTCAACCCCCGCGTAATTGATAATCGATGTGTCAGTCGAGAATAAACACGGGCAATTTCGCCATCGTACGCCGCGTAATTCGTACGGTCTCGAATTCGCGCCGTCCCCCCTGGCCGAATTAAAGCGTCGATCGGATATCGAGTAATTGGAATTAATAGCGTTCCGTTTTTCGAGCGATATTTCCTTTCAGTGACTCGCTCGACACATCCGTGCCGAGGATTGAGTGAGGTTTGTTTGTTCGAAAAACGTTCTCCGTCGCGTCGCCGACGACGATATACCGATTTCCGAGCACAAACGAAATCCGCACGACGACGCAATTATATATGTACGAACGGAGTGTTCCCCGGCGCGGAATAATATTTATTTATCGCGAACGCTGGAGGATAATACGGCCGGCGGGCCAAGCAAAACTCGTACTCGCCGACGGAACCATAAATATTATTATAATTTTATTACGTTCGCCCTTAGCGGAAATAATAATAATAATAATAATAATAAGACGGCGCTGATAGACGCGCGCGCGTGAAAAACGTACGTACGTGTACACCGAGCAAAAATAAAAACCGGCGCGTTTCGTCCGACGGTATATAGGTATATAGGACGGATTGGCGTAATTGTACGGAAGTAGACAGCGCCGCCAGGAACGCGTGGCGAAAAGTGACGGCGCACGTTATCGTTATTCCTTTGAACTGGAAATAAATAAACGAAAACCGCCGACAAACTAGCGGCAACCCGGGCGACTAAATCTAAACCGTACATACATGGGTATGTAGCCGGTAACGGGTTTTTGTCCGACGAATTTCGGGATGGGACGGGGCGTTTACAGGGACGCGGACGGGATTATCGTGAATTAGACGCGTCCGTTCGGCGGATTACGAACGGGAAATTACGGCGACAATTTACAGACGGGTTACGCGAAGGTGGTGGTGCCCGTGTATTCGATCATTTTCGTCGCCGTCGTATTTTCGACGGTACAGTGAAAAATATTTCGCGATAGGTTCGGGCGCGGTAGGACGGTTGGAGGGAACGAATGGCGGCGGGATAACGCGAAAACGTAAGTAACATTTTATCGAAAACTACGTTCGGCTGATAAACGACTCCATTAATTCCGCGCAATCGGATCGTATTTTTAATACGACACGGACAAAGTTCGAACGCTCAAGCACACAAAACACGTACGGCAATAATAATACGACGCCGGCCCGATATTTTTCATATTTCGGTGCGCGCGCGCGGAGGCTATAAATTATTATTTTTATTATATAGGAACGTCGCGCTGTAGATATCTCTTAATATCCGTAAAACAATTACGTGTTCGCCCGTGAGACGCCGAGTTGTAAAGTTTTATCATTTCATCGTCGACCCGATATACGCGTTAATGGTCGGTGGGAGGTGATTTTCCGAATTTCGTTTGTACATCGACGACAGAACCGTACTCGTACGCGAGCTATTTCTCGAAATAATCGGTACGTTCAAATAGGCGAACGCCGATTTGGGACGGGCGTCGTACCGGCGCGGATTTAACGAGAGTCGTATTATATATATATTATTCTGTCGGGATTAACTTTTTTTTTACCATTTTTTTTTTCGTAACGGCGAAAATAACTCTAATTTGTTTATCGGTTTACGCGGCGTACGCGATTTGTTGGGTCGCCGTTGTTGTTTTTTTTTTTACCGCGGCTATTAACGACGTTACGCGAACGTTGTAAATTAAAAGCGGGTGGAAAAAACGCGCGAGTAAACGAAATAAATAATTTAACGTTTACGTACACCGCGCGTATACGTATACGTGTGTGTGTAACGCCGTACTATTACGTCGACGTCAACGACGATAATAATAAACGCGTCGATAAAACACCGGAAAATTTGGGTCGAGCGATGTGTATATATATATATTTATTTAAAAAATCTAAATACTACGGGTATAACGAAGTTTAACGATTAAAAAAATAAATTATAAAAAATCGTATATACATATATATATAATAGCGCTAAGACAAGGAAAAAATAATCAAATAAGGAAACCGGAAGAAGTGAATAAAAAGATCGGATATAATAAAAGAACCAGACGAGTTTAATATGTTATACAAGGGGAGCTATCGATATTATTGTCGGACGAAAAAAGGAAAACCCGCAAAGAGACGATCTGTGACAATTAAAGAAAATGTGAACGAAATTTCCGTAGGTCCCGAAGTGGAATTACGTACACAAAAAGGAGAGGAATTCCGCCCCAAACACAGGCCGGCGGCGATCTGTTCGGACCGAGGGCGATCGAATAAACGAAAAAAGGACGGTTTTGTCGAAGGGCGTCGAATAATTTCGCCAGGAAATCGGCCGCGAACGGGATTGGGACGAATAACGCGTCGAAATTGGGTACGACGCGTGTGCGAGTATTGTAACAGTCCGCGGCCGGCCGAAATGATCGTACGTGATTCGGGAAGCGCGCGAGCGGCCAAAGCCGAGAAATCACGGCTGTAGGAATACGGGGGGTTGCGTGACGAGTGCCCGTGTTTGAAAGGAAAAACGCGTTTGAATACGATTTTCGTTTTTTATTTGTCTACGCGATCTCTACACGCGTAATCCGACCGTATTCTAATTTCTTTTTACCCGCCCGAAAAATACGTCCCGGTAAAATGGGCCTCCGTTTCGGTGACGGTTTCCTCATTCGACGTGAACCGCCTAGCTATAATTTTACATATTCGCAAACGAACAGAAATCGCCGGGTGCCGCCGAATCTGGAGAATAGCGGCAATTCGTAGTTCGGCCAGTTTTCACGTGGCGGTTGCGGACCAATGAGCTGGCGCGTTGCTCGTTGTCCGTATTAACGGAAAGCGTACATTTCGAACCGTTTCAAAGTTGTTAAAAAAATGTACGCAACGCGTTTAAAATTGTATCGGGCACGCGTTTCAACTAACAAACGATAACGTCGGCATTTTGTGTCAGCGACGCCAACTGCCGTTGAACTTGGATACTTTATCGTACAGCCCCCGTAGCTACGAGTTTTTTAATACGTCGAAGCTTTTAGGGGCGTCGTCGCTCCGTACGAATATCGTTTTGGCGAACGATTAGGCGGTGTGAATAATGTCGGCGGTTCACGACCCCGACTCGATGGTAGACATTTGCGTCACTGTTCACACTAGTCGTCCCGCGATCGCCGTTAACGATGATTTTTCAATAATATGCCCCGACCGATTGGAACGTTCGGCGACAGTAAGCAGTAGATTTTCGTCGACTTCGCGTTATCGAATTACAACCGAAAAACGTCCGGACGATCGTAAAAAACCACTCGGCGGCAACCGTGTGTTTTGTTTAACCTCTTTAAAAACCCGATTACGCGTACGTACGTGCGCGCGCGGTTAATCCGAAAATATAATTCGTTTACGTACGCGTTCGAAAAACTAGAGATACGCCATGTGTACACGTTTTAATTTAAACTTCCGCGTCGACGGTATATATATATATATATATAGATATATACACACGTTACGCGTAAGTTTTCGTCGTCCCTTCGAGTTACTTTCACGCGATATTAACCTTTTCTGTCGGCAGCTTTTTCGGTGAACGGGAAAAGGGTCACGTATATGTGTGTATAGAAAGAGAGTGCGAGACTCTCCGGCGTGCGTATCGCGGATTTCGACACATCCGTCTGGCTTTTATTTCCCATGGGCCGTCGCCGTCCCTCCGCCCGCCGCGTTCGGGGGAAAAAGTTATCGGTAACCGCCGCGTTGTGCGGGCCTACGTCGAAATACGTCCGCGTGTGCGTACAACGCGAACTTTACTATCTACTACGCCGCGTTTACATACGCGTGTACGGTATTAGCGGTCGACAAAACACGACCGTGATTGGTAACCGAAAAACGTATATACTCGTATTCGAATAACACGAAACGTGCGCGTTTTTGCTAGAGTTCCCCAGACTAGCGACAGCTACGAATGTTTCGTATTCAACGATATCGACCGTTACTATAAAAAGCCGACCGAAAAATAAAAAAACGCCGTCCCCGTTACTTTCGATCGAAACCGATAATGCTCTCCCGTCCCGATCGTACGTTGTAATCGACGAATTTCGCGCGTTCCTAATGGGTTTTCGTTTTCCTTCGCGATTCCGCCCGTACCGTTCACGGAACCTAAATTACCCGACGCAAATATCGTACCGAATTTGGCGTTTACGCGAACGGTCCCGTGCCGTCGACAAATGGCCCGGTGACTTTCCACGGTGTTCCGGTCACTTTTTCCCGTTTCGGTACTCCGTTGGGTTATTCTTCGCGGCTCGTAAAGACATCCGGCCACGAGCGCAGCGCGTACAACCGTCGATCGTAAACGCGTACGGGTTTCGTTTGAAGCCGCGGCGACGAAGTATCTGTTCGAAGGCGCTCTAATATTACAACGAACGCGCCGGGAACGTTTACACGGCCAACTCGACGCACTGTTATCGATATTTTTAACGAAACACCGTAATCGATTACGCGGACGGCAGGTCGAGCGCGCGCGGCCGGGAACTTTTATTATCCGACGGTAACCGCGTTCGGCGATCAATTATTCCAATTCCAGCTCTGCACCGTACGTACATTTTTTCCCCCGCGAAATATCGCCGACCAATTTACGGTTTTCGAATTTACGTTCGCGTTACACGTGCGTGTAAAAAATACGCGCGCGCGGGTACGTAACGATTTCACCGGCTGTAGCGTATACGGCGCGCGGGAACGATCAACCGAATTTCGGCGGGACGGAAAATTACGAATTTTCTTCGAAAACCATGGGGTCGGCGACCGTATTTTTCGTTTTCACTCGGAGAGCCTACGCCGGTATATATTACGTTAACCGTTCCCGGCCGCGCTTTTTTTGTTCGGTCACCATTTACGGTACACGTTTAGTTTAAACCGATTTTCGTCGCCGTCGTGTACGAAACCCGCCGCCGGTTGTGTCCGCGACGTCGAATAGATATAGCCATACGTAACCGGCGTATGTAAGTTGACCAACACAACGAACTCGCGGACACTAAACGTGTGGGAACAAACGACGACGTCGTCGAAAACGAGTTTATACCCGTGTCGTCCTACCCGTCGGCACCGCGTGGCTAGGAATAAAATACTGTCCGCCACGTTTATTCGTTCGGACGTTCGACGGATACGAGTAGTTTTCGGTTTTTTTTTGTTCCCAACCTAGTCTTCGTTTAAAATGTAAATTCAATTTGAGTGTGTATATATGTACTACACGCGCGCGGGTATGGTTCGAATTTTATAATTCCGTAATTAAATGCCGTAATTAAATTACGGCAGAATTTAATACGCGACTGGATTGTGAAAAACGTCTCGTCCGTGCCGCGTCCTAGTCTCGGCCGACGTATTCGTCGTCCCTATATTATTACTCGACAATTCGATTCCGAACGTCTTACGGCGATTCGTTCGATTTCGTCTCGGCGTGGACGAGAAACCGACGCGTTCCTTAAGTAACGTTTTCGAATAACCAAACTGTATACTCGTCTCCACGCGTTAACCGTTTCGTTCGCCGACGCCGGGCAGTCGTTTTTACGAAAATACGCGGTCGGCTTTTCCTTTTTCGGAACTTTCGCCCGAGTTCGGTGAACACCGCCCGTATTACCCGTTGCAGACGCGTGTTCCGTCAGCTAGTGAACGATTAAAAGGGACGATAAGACGTCTGGGGATGGGGGGGGGGATACATTTTCGGTTCGACTACAGTACCTGTCCGCGCTTCACCGCGCTCTTATACGCTCGCCGTACTATCCGGGAAAATATTCTTCGGATTTCGACGATTATCGAATATACATTCGGGTATATATAACGTTTTAACGAAGGCCCCGTGTTCGTTCGTCGGATCATTAAAATGATTAAATATTTCCGAAAAACCGAACGGGGGCGTACGTCCCGGGGGGGAATGTTCGAATTACGTGTCCCCCTGTCGTCGGAAAAACGAAAAATAACGATAGCGTCCCTTCGGGTTGGAAAATCCGTTTCGCGTACCCGAACACCCGTCGTCGGCTTATTGTCGCGTTTAATTGTCGTCGGGCGAAACGACGGCGGCTATTTCGATTGATAATTAGCGTCCATTGTCCGAATTCGCACTCCCCTCCACCCTCTCTACCACCGCACCGCGAGTGCGACGCGTAAACCGATTAAATGTTATTATTCGGGCGCCGTCGCCGGGTTCCGTACAAACTTCCGACTTTTCGTTTTAATAAACCATTTGCGAACGAAACTTTAGTTTCGCAACTTTAAATTCTCGCGGAAAAATACCCGGCGTAATACGACGGGATATAAGAATATATTTACACGCGGAACTGGGGACCGCCGGTGTGAGCAAATTTCGTTCCGAATCGAAAGCTCCGCGGAACAACGCCGTGGAAAAGTTCGCGGTAATAAAAGCCGCCGACGACCACGCGACGTTAATTCGAAATTCGCCGCGGTCTTGTTAAAAATTATTATTACGATCGCGGCGATAAATATGGACGTCGAACTTGGCGCGGGACGATAGAAACGTTTTCGCGTGTCGATGTTCGCGGGGTTCGACGACGAGTTCGGTTTTAATGGTCACGTGGTGAAACCCGTCTCCCCCCTCGATTCGAAATCGGAGATTTTTCAAAACCGATTGTCGCGCTTTGAAAAACGTACGTATTTTTCGAAAAACTCATAACCACCGCCCGTAACGGCAGCAGCAGTAATTCATACAGAACGCGTGAACACGTTCAGGCGGTTCGTCCCTATTTGTTCGGATCGGTGTTTCGCGACCTTTTCTTTTTATCCCGTTTAGGTTTTAAAAAAAAAATTCGCTCCCCCCCCACCCCACCACTAAATAATTTCGAAAAGAAAATTATAATTCGATTTTCGTAATCGGCCGTTTAATTAACGTTTAAAAAAAAAAACGATAGCCCAAAAACAATTTTTTTTTGTATATATTAAATCTAACGGGTTCGAACCCGTTCGGGCCCTCCACAGAACCGGATGAGGAGGAATAGTCGTCGGGAGTTTCTCGTTCGGTCCCTGGAAAACGCGTCGCTATTGATGGCGTTCGTTTAACGCTATCGCGGAACGTACTGACGGAATACGAAATCGGCGACCGCCAGCGGGCCGTTGACCGTGTATGGATTATAAGGATTCCGCGTACGCGTCGTAGAGCACGACGACACGCCGGACCCACCGTATATGCTCGGTCGATATCGTTATTGTGTAAAGAGGCGCCGAACCGTCGGTTATTATAACGTGTATCATTTGGTACGTCGATTTTAGCGCGCGGCGTTTTTCGTTCGTTCGTCGGAATAAATGTTTTTTTAATCCGCCAACGGCCGAAGCGAGAGTGTACGAAAACACCCGACGGCCGTACTCGGGGGGGGGGAGCGATTATTTTTTAAGCGAACCACGCGGCTGGGCGTCAATTTCATCAAGTCGCCGGTTATTTGCCCGTCTAACCTAACCTACCAAACCTAACCGCGTACGGTAAACGGCACGCGTTCGCCTTAGAGAGCGTTCGGTTTTCCGCGTATATATATATAATATAGTGACCTATATATGTAAAGCGTACGCGATAATTTGTTCTTTTACGCGCGAGCGTAAAAATCGATCCGCGAACGGTTTCGCCGACGAACGAGTGTCCCGTGTTGTTATTGTTCACGCACCGGCGGCGAACAAAGTATCGGCCCCGCGGTCCGCCGTCGTCGGGCCACGCGCCGAGAATTAGGCGGTAAATCGAGAACAAAAAGTACCGAAGTTTCATTTTCGAAATGTCCACGAAACGCGCCGCTTATTTATATAACGGTACGCGGCGTTTTATCGGCGCGTCGGTTATTATTTTTTAGCTTTTAATCGCCGTCGCGATTCAGCCGCCTGAACAATCTTCGCGATAACGATCGAAAACCGTAACAAGTTCGTTCCGTTATCCGGCCGTCGTACTATCGCCGTTACGTCCGAAAGTATATCCGAATACCGTGGAAAATGTTTACCCGCCCTCCCGCCTGGGTCGTTGGTGCGTCGTTTACACGAGCGTACGTATTATACGCGCCGGAAACTATTTACTCGGACGATTTGGTCGAATTCAAAAAGTTGGTCCGTTACGCGATGTGTGGTTATCTTTGCGCCGATACAGTCGGACGTTCACGCGGTTTTTTTTTCTCGTAACAATTCGCCGATACGTAAGTACGCGCACGGGTCGAGAACGTTTTTCGTTTTTTTTTATTTGTATACCGGAGGATCTTACGAGAGAGTTGAGCCCGTCGTAGTACGAACAAAAAAACAAAACGACGAAAACCCGACTCCTGGAAATGATTTAATCGAGGAAAATTAAGCGCGCGTTTCGCGTCGGAAAAGAGGGCAAACGTTGTTTCGCTCTATACTCTCGACAAATTGCGCTCTTAACGTAAAATTAATATATATATATTATCTTACCGTATATATATATATACGTTCGCGTACCGGCCCGGTAGTTTTATAATATCCTCGCTATCTCATTTTTATCGTACAAAGTTACGCCGTTAAATAAATTAATAGCGATTCCCGGAGCCGGAATTGAACCCGAAATCTTTTTCGCCGGATGATTTATAAAAACGAATAATTCACCGTCCCCGGCGGGCCCGGTGTATTTTTAATCCGACTTCCTGCGGAAATATTTACCTCGTCGCGTCCGTCGTATATCATCGCCGGCGTCGCGACGGACGCGATTTTTTCGTCGGTTCAATTGCGCTTCCGGTACGCGCGCGTAAGCCCGGCGCTTCCATATATAGGAAACGTACTAAAGAGGTCAAAGGCGGAACGATTTCTCGCGCTGGCCGAGACGGTCGTCGGATTTCGGTCACCGAGAATCGCCCGCCCCAAAAAGCGAACGACCGCGCCGATTTACGTGTGTACACGTCCGTTGCGAAATCGTTCGCGTCCTCTTCCGCCCATACACGCGTGTTGTATATCCACCGCGGGTCGGCCGGTCCGCGTACGATTAAGCGTCGTTTCGCCGGTGGTCCGGTCGGCGTTTCCGTCCACGGGGTAACCGCGATTCGTTGACGCGAATACATCAAACGGTCGGCGTACGCGATCGTTCGTCGGGCGAACAACGTAAAAAAACACGTCCGCGAGTCGCGGGCACGACGAACCCGGCCATATTTGCCGCGAAAATACGTTCCCGTTATTATTTATGTACAACGCCGCGCGCGCGATAAACAACGAAAAACAACGGGCGTATATATTTCACGTTTTTATTATAAATTAATTTCGACGGACGCCGAACGTTTATATACGTACGTCCGGGTTTGTTTTTTTTTTTTTTTTAATTCGTCGGAGAATAAACTTTTTCACGAACGATTATATGTCATAATAATTTATGGCGTACCCACACACACACACACGAGCGTGTATTTTCACGAACAACGTTACGTACAAATTCCGACGTGACGTTTATTGTACCTGTTGGAACTTTAATACGACGCGAAAAACAGTCGGAAACAATTTGTTCGGCGTTTTAATAATAATAATACGCCGATAAAAATGGTACGCCCGTTTTATACGATATACGTGGAAACTCGTGTCACGTTCGGCATTTTCGTTCGTAGATCGTCGCGTTCACATACATATACACCCGACTGGTGGAAAATTTGATTTCGTTTGTTCTTACGTACCGTTAAGACCTGTCGATACGCACGCGCTACGTTTACCAGTCGGTACAAGTGTCGGCGACCACTTTGCCCCTCTCCCGCGCCTAAGGCGTCGACGATAATTTAAGGATTTCTCGGGCGAGTGTGTACAGGTCAGTCTGTCGACCGGGCGTCGATTTAACTCGCTTTTCCCGTCTGTACCGTCGAATTATTTCCCTCGATGTTCCGGACACGTCGGCGAAACCGAGTGTGGGATCGCTCGTTGTTTATGTTCGCCCCGTCTTGACGGCAGCTAAAATATTAGCTCTTAGGCGTCCCTTGGAACCCGACGGCGGACACGCGTTACATTCCCAGTGTCCCTCGAAAGTCGGTTTCTCGCGTTTGTCTCCCCTTTCGTTTGTTTCATAACGTATATTATTTACGTTTTTCGTTTAAACGTTTTACCTACTCAAACAGCTCTGTCATATCTATTACAACTATCGAGATTTATCGTAAACGTCGAGCCTACCTGGCCGAAGCTGTTTTTTTACCGACGAAAATGTTAATAGCGTGTCCATACGGCCTAACAAATCGGGTGACCGACGGGTAATTGTTCGAACCTTATACGCGCGGCCGACCGTCGGTTTCCGGCGAACGAAGAACTAATCGCCGCGTTCGCCGATCGTAACCGACCGCGCCACGATTCTCGCGCCGAATGTTTACGCGCACGAGCGTCCCGATCCGAACGTAATTTAACGGCACTAGTCGAATAGGCCGTCGCGTAAATTGTCTATCGAATAGTAATATAATAATTTTACGTACGGACAATTTTATTCGGTCATAGACGGACACGTACACTCGTCCGAAATCGTTTCGGCTACGAAAACGCGGCATACTGTACCGATAATTTCAACGGCCGCGCGCGAATCGGCAGCGTCGTCGATAGTTTTTTATTTTAAACGAACCCGCGAAACGGTCGTCGTCGTCATAATCATCATTCGTACGTGTACGAAAATAACGAGCGCGACCCGTTGTCCGTTCCGAATAAATATTTTATTCGATTCCGCCGGATGGTCTTCTCCGAAAGGACGTTCCGTCGTTCTCCCGTAAAAGGTAATAATAAACCGACGCTCGGGCGTTAAGTTATACCGCTACGGACGTGCGCGGGTAAAGTGTAAATAGGGGAATAACCGTTTTCGGTTTGCCGTGGCGCAGGTACGAGCGACGGCCGTTATTATCGGTGGCCCGTACACGGGAATCCGGGGGAAAGAATCCGTTTCGACGCGTTTTTCAACCGGTTTGTCGTCGTCGGTAAACGGTAAAAAGGCCGGTGGCCAATCCGGCGTTTCGTTGGACGACTGGGCGGTGGAGTACGGCGAACGTAATTGGCGCCGATGCGAAAACCCGGGAAAACGCCGGACGGACCGTTTCAAAGACGTCGTCCGACCGCCGGGCAATACGGAATTACCGTACGCGGACGGGTGTTTTAATTATAAAATTCGTTCCGGGCGTTACGTACGGCGGAATTAGCGTTAGGCGGCTGTGGCGACGCGCAGGTACTTAGCCGGGAGTGGAAAAATAAATAACAATATGTTCGACGCACGCGTAATATACCGTACGGACAATGGGCTAATTGTTGTGCGAAAAGAAATAAAAAGCGAAAAAACAATGAACCGCAGGGGCGGCCGCGTGTGCATGTCCGATTTCTCTGCCTTTTGTCTCGGCCACCCCTTCGGTACCGGGCCGTACAGCGCGAATACGTACAACAATGATTATTGTCATTCGGCGGCCCCGCGGCGACCGGAAACACCCTTCTCGCTCGTCCGTACGTTACGTATCACACACACACACACACGTATAGAATGAGAGAGAAACAAAACTCGGCAAGTCCGAACCGTACGAGGGGGCGTCCACGGAAATTTATCGAGGGAGGGACAAACGTTATACTTTTGTTTCCCCACTCCCCATCTTCTCACATACGTACGTACGTGTATTATACGGACGAGGCGATCGTGCCCTAGCGGGAAAAAAAAATCTCGTCGTTTCGGGGCGAACGAGTTAGTAAAGAAAAAAAATCCACGGAAAAACGCGATCTCGTCTCGAATTACCGAACTACCGCCGTCTACGTACGGTGACCACGATGTACGCGCGCAACGATTACGTTACACTATATCGTCCGGGTTCCCGAACCTCGAACATTAAGCGAGGTCGTCTCGTCTCCCCGGCGTTTCCGTTAGATAAATCCGTTTTTCATTCTTGGCGAAAGCGCCAGACATTCGCCCGCTGAACCTGTCGAAACGTACGAATCGCTCGTAAAACCCGAACAGTTGCCCTACGTAAATGTAAACGGAAACGCCTCCCTCCGCTTGTTGTTCCCTAGTCGGCAAACGAGCGCGCGTGCATATATGGAAGTTTGTTCGGTCGCGGAAAACGAGCGCGCGACATTACAACGCCATTCGCCGCCCAAAAGTAAACAAACGAGAAACGTCCCCTCTCCGCATTATATTCCGTTCGAAATTCTCGTCGTCGATTACGTTAGTCACGGTATACCATTCGTACGTAAATACCGATTATTCTATTAATTACGTTAAAAACGAGAGAAAAGTCGTCCGACGTTGCGCTGTGTGGCTGCACGGAAGATATCGCGCGGCCAGGAGGCCGAACGTTCGGGATATTTATGAATACAACTCGCCGTGTCTACACGCATAAGTGGTCGATCGCACGCGATATACGTTCGCGTACGATGCGCGCCGACGATGAAAATAATAATAATAAACGATACCTCGAGAGACGTCGATACTTCTTACACGTTTTTAATTGGACTACGGGAGGAAACGCGCCCGGTGTTAATCAATCGGAACAGCGCCGCCGCTATTTTCGTCGTACCGAACGGGTCTCGTCGCACGGCTCTCGATAACTCCGGAACGTCGGAAATGTCTTCCGCGAAACGGCGAACGTTTGCCGCGACGACGGCCGCGTTTCCTGACCAACGTTATTGCTCGTCCGTATCCGCGTGGTATTTACGAACAAACGCCCCCGCCGTACCGCTCGAATAATACGTCCGGACATTTGTTACCGCCGTCGCGCGCGCTCGGTTTTACGCGTCCCGGTCTCGCGGAAATACCGAAGTCCCTACGGACTGTCGCCGCTCAGTTCGGCAACGTACTACGCGTCACGAACGATGACGTCGGCAATTTTCAAACTGGTCTCGCGGACCTCCCGAACTTTATTCGAATTTCGCGAACCGAAAAACCAATCGCGCCCTCTAATGCGAAAAAATCGTTTTTTCGTATCCGCGTGTTTCGTTTCTCTCCAATAAACTGGCGTTGCGGAACCAAATTCACGGCCGCGCACGTTTACCGGCGATTCGACGAGAGGTTCGCCGCCGCCGCGCGTGTCCCACTCGGAACCGACGACGACGCAACGGCGTTATGTTGTTGGAAAAAATTAATTTAAACCGCCGAACCTAACCGCGCTTGTTTCGAATTAAAAACGCGTTATAAATCGCCGCCATTTTGTTTTTAAAATGTTATCGTTCGAACGGTATTGTACAATGAACAAAAAAAATTACCGTTTATTTCAAAACGGAGGTTTTCGTACGGTTTCGTTAATCGGCCGACTATTACGGTAAACAAAGTAAACGTTATAAAATTATAAACTACGGCGGCCGCGCGCTTTCGATACGCATAATTACGGGCGTTCGTTAATAAAAAACAACCCCGGAACGATTTTCGAAACGTTTAATAACGAACGGCTAATAAGTTTACCGTTGCCGCGTTTAATTGAACGCGTTCGCTCGGCGGCCCTCGTACGATCGCGTACGTATACCGCGGCAATTCGATCGCTAGTCGTTTCGCCGACGGAATGCGTACGGATACCGTCGGCAAAAACGCTCACCGGGCAGCGGTGTCGGGGTGGACGCGAAATTACCGCGCGCACGACGAACCGACGCGGGTAATTTATTTAAACGTACACAACGCCGTCGTATTTCCGTTACCTACGAACGAAACAACGGCGACGAACAAATACGAAATACATACGTCCCGCGGTCGATATTTTAACCACGTACGGTCGGTTGGACAGTTTTCGGTCGGCTCGCGGATTCCGCCGTCTGGTCCGATAGATACGTCGGCGCACGTACGCCCGGCCGACGGTCGACCGTTGTTCGTACATAATGGGTAAGGTTCGTTCTTCAAATTGAAATTAACGACAAATAAAACAAACAAATTTTCGTTCGGCCGGGCCGTTGAACGACGCGAGCGCCGGTAATTCAAACGCGTTCCGTGACGACACAGGGACGATGACGCGACAGACGAAAAAGCGATACGCTAAATCGACCGACACGGTCAATATTTAATCGACCGTTCGTTACGACTTTCGATTATCGGCCGAAACTCGGATTGGCTATCGAAACGAAAACGCCGGCCACGGTCCGTTTCGGTTACCCGAAGAATTCGACAGAAATCGATTTCGGAAGATCGTGGACCGTTCTCGCGTGCCCGTCTAATCGGAACACCGCGATTCGTTTCCGAAACGAAACCGTCTTTAACGATTTATCGGCAACGATCTCGGACGTTCGGTACACGCACGCGACTCGCGCGAGACCGAATTTCGTTATCGAATGGAGGAGGCGTGTGCGATTGAAAATTGACGAAAAAACGCGCGGGACGGCCATTTATAATACGGAAATCGTATCGGCGCGGGCGCGAACGCGAAAAACGTCCCGAACACATCTCGCGCCCATAAACCGAACCGTTCGAAAACTGTACCGACGATTTCTCGCGCGAGAGTAAAAATTCTCCGGACGCGGCGCGTGAAACATTGCGAATTAGGTGTACGGGACACACGCGTTTCGTTTACTTCCAAAAATTCGTCGCGACGTATACGGTCATTTCCCGAAACATCTCCGGTGTGTACCGCGAAATATCCGTATTTTTCAATAATCGTCGTTATCGACGACGCGCTTTTTCCGTACCAAAACGTACGCCTAACGGACTTATACATATTGTACATAGCGTCGTAATGTGCGACGATTTTCTCGTCTCCAATGTTACGGGCGTCGCGTACGCGAACGAAACAAAAGCGCGTCGTATCGACAAAAAGCCGACATCGCTACGACTTTACCACCGGGCGTTTTCCCGGCAGTCGTCTCTCCGGTATTGTAGTCGAATTTTCGCCGCCAATATAAAACTCGTTTTGAGACGGTACGCGAAACGTACTCGGCGCCTACGTTCCGAATAAGCGCCTCGGTTCTTTTTTTTATTACGCGAACGCGGCTCGGGCGGCGAGTTCGAATTCGTTTTTTAATAACGAAACCCGGGGAGGTGGTGGGTGGAGAACTTCTCTTTACTTACGAACTCTTCGCCGAGGCGTGTTTTTTTTTTTTTTTTTTTTATTACACGCACGTATCGTCGAACGAGCGAAATTATTATTACTGTTGGACTATTCAAAGAGAACGACGTATTCGCGACGTGTACGATGTGCATATATATATATGTGTATGTACGTGCGTGTGTCGCGCAATTACGGGCGTATACGCGAGTATTCGTATAAATGAAAAAACGGTCGCGTATCTCCGCGGAAAAAATATTTTAAAGTCGCGGTGTACGTAACGTATAATGATGGCGCATAATGTATCGTACACGCCCGCGCGTTTTACGCGTACGGTCGAATATTTCGAAGTGTTCAACAAAAAAAAAAACGGTCGTCGGTTTCCCGACGAAACGCTCTCTCCGCTCGACGGTACATGGGTAGCCTGCGCGTGGCGACCGTCCCACGACCGGCGGACGATTCCGAAACGTTTTTCGCGGGCCCCGTCGAGTTCGGGACAATCGACGGCCGTTCGGCGTCGACGCTTTTCCGAACGTCCCGCGCCTCGTAGCGTCCGCTGGCAATTATTCGTAGTACCGATTCGCCCGGTGACTTTCTTAGCCGTACGATTACCGCCGCCGCCGAAATAATATTGATATTTCCGTCCGATTCGAACGTTCGACCACATCCGTCCAGTCTACGATACGTAAAACGTCCCCCGTCCGGTTCACGAGCACTCCTGCGCGACACGACGACGAAAACGTCCCCTACGTTCAAAACCGAATTATTATCGACCTCCGGAAATTTCGGCACGAAGCGCCGCGCGACCCTTCCTAATCACCCCGGTCGTTCGACGACGAAATACGGCGTCGGCGTCACGTTTGTTAAATCGCGCCGGTTTTCGTTCCGTACGTACGGCGGCCACGTTTATTACCGATACGATTTCCGGGGGGTGTACGATTGGACGACGAACGAAGGTTAATTAATTCGACCACGTATTATATACGTGACGACGGCAATCGTTTCTAACGCAATTAGACGACGCGTCCCGAAATATCGTTACACGGCTATCGTCGTATTTGGTCAATAACGTTTCGTGATTCCGTCAAATATCCGCTTCGTAGCGTCTCGGACGGTTGTTCACGCGTCTACTAAAGCCCTCCGTGAAATCCTATTGCCCGCCGTCCCGTACGACGTCCATTGAATGTCGACTAGACGGATCGATCGGCGCCCCCCAAAAACGACGCGTCCGACAAATCGCGAACCGGACGCGTTGTGCCCGCGAAAGGAATAATTTCCCTCGAGAGGCGGCCCGTCCGGTGGTCGGCCGAAATTTCTCGCAGCAGGGCTAGGTCGGTGCTCTCGAATATCCGCCGGACGCGCGTAGCGGCGACGGTTTTCGTACGTCGTTCCGTGCACGGTAAAAACGCCCGGCGAATTACGGGCGACTTCTAGTTTCCCGCCTTGCCTTCTAGTACGGGTCAGCCCCTCCCATTGGAAATACCGCGCCATATTGGTTCGCGCCCGACGAATATCGGCCAAAGACTGTCAAAGTACTCACGCACACGTATCGAATTCCGTATACGCGATAAAACCGTCTACGCGCATTAATAATATATATATATACATTACACACCACACGGCGGTGCCGCCCGTAATATTATACGTATTATAATTAAAACGAAATCATTTCGACAGAAGGCACACGCGCGTAATTTAGCGCGAATACGGTACATCGTAACGATTTATCGTCAGTGTCACGTGCAGCGCGTATATTATTATATACGTTTCGCAATATATATACACACGCGTGGCGACGACCAAACCACTTTTGCCGTACCTACGAATACGTCGTATTTTAATCATATCGGCCGTACGCGTTCGCCGTATTTTCGTTCGATTACGACAGTAACTTCGGTTACGAAAAACCGTTCGATTCGCCCCGGTGACGTTTTCGACGCTTACGCGGTGGTAACCGTTCGCCCAACTCACACTCACTCACTCTCGGAGAAAATTCAACGACGACCTAACCGGCCGTCCGGAAATCGCGAAACCGTGTCACGCCGTCGATTTTAGCGTGTACTCGGATTACACGGAAACGTACAATTTTAGTACGGCCCCTATCGACGACGACGAATCGAAAACACTCCCGAGGAAGGTGGCCCGATCGAGAAATGTACGAACGTGCGTATAATTCGTCTAAATCGGAATTTCGAACTACACCGCGCGCCGTAATATAATAGCGTGACGATTACCGGCGGCGCCCGTTGTTTTCGGTCTATCGGTTTTTCTATTACCCGTTCGGTACGCGTTCACGTCCCATCCACCGACGGGGCACCGTCGAAATTGCTTCCAAATATCACGGGCACTGCGCGCTTACGTTTGTCCGACCTAAACGCGCGGAAGCGGTTCGCCGCAGCCGCGCCCGGCGACGTCCGGCGGACCGGAAACGCGTGCGGACGTGCGTTGGCCCGCGCCGCCGTAACCGCACGCGGACGCGACTCAGCGGTAACGATCTACGGGGAGAGCGACCGACCGAGTAGCACGGGCACGTACGAAACCGCCGTTCGTAAATCGTTTTCGTTTCGGCCCCGTTCGCGGTCGTAGACCCGGTCCGCCGCCGCCGCGTACTTTCGGCGGTCCGATTTTTCCATTCGGCGGGCCCTTTATTTCGGACGCCCGATCGCCGTTTAAACCGTTAAACACGCCCAATTCGTACTGCTAGCGTCTTTACGGCGAGCCGTTTCATTCGCGTCCCCTCCCCCTCCCCCCGTGCCCGGTTTCGAGGAGAGAATTTCCATTCGGAAATTAGACCGCGCGACCTCCGGACGAAATCTTTACGTTAGTACTTTTCCGCGGACCGACCCGAATTGGCTCCGCGAAACGAAGGGTCGGTCACGGACCGGCCGGCGGCGTGAACACAAGCGCACGCGTTCGTCCCCCGCGGCAAAAAGGATCAAAGCATACGCGTACACGAGCGAATAAACATGAAAGCACGCCGCCGGTGTACGCTTTCTCACGATCTATATACACACTCGGCCGCGTTTCTTCCTTCGTTCGTTATCGTCGTTTATCATTTCGTAAATAAAACGGGGCAGGGGGTGGGATACCGGCGTTTTATTATTTTAATAGCTCGCTTTACGCGAACGAAATCGTTTGGCTAAACGTTTTTTTTTTTTTAGCGGCGACGACAATAATTACGCGCCCGTCGTTCGTACGAAACGAACGAGAAATCCGGCGCCGCGGTACCGGTGTACGGGTGGCCCCATTTTCGTCGATTCAAAACGATCCGAACTGCCGCCGTTTAGGTGCCGAAATTACGACAAACACTCGCCGAGTTTTTCGCTCCCAGACGCTCGCGCACACACACACATACACGTCGGGTCCGAACGGTGCCGCCGTCCACGACGCTTAGCCGTTTAAAACGAGCGCCTTCGGGAACGTACTCGTTTTAGCTTAATACACCCGCCGAGACGCGCGTAGTGACGCGGATATAATTCGGCGCGCGCGGGACCGAAGCGGTGGACCGTGAAAATAGCCGCTACGCGCGTCCCCCGTCGGTTGTCGTTAAGCCGCCCGCCGTTCCTCCTAATATTACGTTACCCGGACGGGGCCGACACCCGGTCCGACCTAACCCGTCCGGTTGTCTGGCGCGCGTGTACCCGTCGGACGCCAGATCCCTCGCCTTCCCCCCGCCGCCGCCGCCGCCTCCCGTTTATCGCGCGTTATCCACGTCACATCCGTCGTAACCCGACCGTTTTCCCTTGCGCTTTTCCGACTTGGAATCGGTACGAAATCGGCCTGGATTTTGTCTACACCTCCACTTACCCACCCGTCCATCCATTCAACCGCGCCACCCCCCCCCCGGGGGGGGGGCCGTTACCGGTCCGGTTATGCGGTCGTTTTCCGACGGACGTTTCGCGCCAACGGCACTAATGCGCGCTGTAACGTCTTATAGCGTGCGCGTGTAAGTATGTGTCATACGATTACGAGCCATTAGTGACGACGAATATTATAACGCGCGTAGGCAGGTGTAAGGCAGGTTACTCGAGCGATTACTTTAACGCGATTTCATAAATTTATCTTGACGTCAGGACGAGAGAAAAAAACGGAGTAATACGTCGGATTAAACGGCGTATTATTGTATTATATATGTATAACGAAACGTCGACCGCCTCGTACGTTAAATCCGTTCGAATAAATCGCGATTAAAATTTAAAAAAAAAAAAAAATCAACGTTTTTATTATATTTCCCCGCACCCCGTGTACCGTGACATCCGGCTTTTGTACGGACGGGCGAGAAACCGAGACACCGTATTTTCGTCTCTTTCCCCGATACTCCGTTGTGTCGTCGCCGTCCGGCGCGACGTGCCCAAAATCGCGTGAAATCGGCCACGACGGGCCCCCTCGGCCCCGCCCGTTTCGGGTGCACCGAATATCCGAGAACGACGTCCGCGGACTGGTTGGAACCATCCAAAAGGCGAATGGGAACCGCGCTCGGTGTTCCCGAGTGACGACGACGGACTGCGGGAGGAGGGTTGACGAAGACGTCGGATTATCATTAGTGGGCCGTGTTCGTCGGCCAATCCGGAGGCGACCACGATAAATCGCCGTCGAAAAACAATTCCGGCGGTTAATTGTCGGGTTTATTCCCGGAGCGTAATTAACGCGCGCGCCATCGGTCGTTATCCGTAGTCTCGTTACGTTGAACGAGTGTTCGTCACGGACAAAAGCGACGACGACGAAAAACCCGAATATTTGACGGAACGACGCGGTTTCGCGATCAACACGACCGTATTTCCAATGTCCAACGGTTAGTAATCGTTTTCAGAAATTTATATACGGAAAAAAAATACGTTTCTTCCGTCGTACGTTGGTTATGTATATATAAAAAATACGTATTTATAAACAGTAAACACAAATCACACGCTATATGACGCGCGCGCGTGTATATATATATATATGCTATGTACACACGCGGACTGAGAGGCGTTTTGTTTCAAAAGTATACACTTACCGCGGCCGATGTTTATGACCCCGACCAAAAGACGTCTCTCGCTGAGAACGCCAGTGATGCCCAACCCGTGACCAATTTCGGAACGAGAATACGTTCGGTTTCGTCCCAAATTGGTCGACGTTTACCGTTGAAAAACACGCGGAATATTATTCGCGCGGAAACGTCCGTTTTAATTCCGACGACGAATTATACTTAGACTCGAGCAACGGGCACGATTGTCCACCGTAGACTAATTCGATTTAAAGTTTTTTCCGACCATTTTAACGAATGGCCGTCGGTTAAAATGGTTGAATTCGTTTGATCGGAAGAATCCCGACGTAACACGTGGCCATTGTCGGCGAATCGGAAGTGTTCGAATACGACAAACGCTACGTCGTTATTCCGATCATCCGTTCGAACGTTTATAACGTATTTTAGGACCGGTACGGCCGAATTGTACTCGTCCGACCGCCGTAATCCTTTTCGTTAGTTTTCCCTCGAAACTTGTGAATAATTCATGCGCGAATCGCGCGATTCCGAACGGTTTTAATTATACGTCAACGATCCCGGGTTCCGTTACGGTTAACGACGGTTTACTGAAAACCGAAAAGTTTTTAATCGGAATAAACGATTTTTTCGAAATAAGTATTATAAGTTTCGCGGCGGTTTTAATTAAACGGTTTTGTTTGTTCCCGAATTATGAATACGCGGTTAACGTTTGCCCGACCAACTAACGCAGTCGGTTAAACGAACGGCGCGGGATGATTCGAATAATACGTTTCGTTATCGTAAACGGTCGGCGATTCTCGGTGGGCGTTGTCGGTCGTTGGAATCCGCGGGCCCGGGGCATAGGGGTACACCAAACGTCGTATCGAAATCCGTCGTCGAATTTCGTACGGGTCGCCGTCCACTTTCCCCGGGACCACACAACCGGTCGAACGAACCCGCCCCGTGTTTCGTACACCGCCGATCCGTGGGTACGTACATTGTATAACGGACGTAGACAAATACGGCGGTAAGCGGTTCGTCTCCCGGTAAATTAACCGGAAGCGCGCGCGTTTCCCGTCCATCCTCGTCCCTCGCCGGTACCACGCGCGTACGATAATAATTCACGCGCGCGCGCGCACGAGTGAAAGCGCGCCGAAATTGTACGCGCGTATAATAGAATGTTTACGTACGTTTCGTTCGACACCGTAAAACGTCGGCCGGACGATAAATATAAACGGCCGCTGACGGCTCGTTATTCATCGCGTACACTACACCGCGTCGTAAATATTATACGTATATATATATATACACCGTACGCGTTTTAATTATTCTTTCCCACGAGCCGTCCAAACTGTACGTCGTCGTGCTTCCGTATCGTGCGTACACGAAAATCGTTTCGGAAGCGCACTAACTCCGTGTACGGCGCCATATTTAATCGACAATCACGACGCGAACGGGAACTAACCGACGGGTTTCGGCTCGGACGGAATAAAGCCCCGCGGTTTCCGTATTTTTTGCGGCCGTTTCCCCCCCCCCCCCGTTCAGTCGCGCCGGTCGATCGAACGATTTTTCGCCCGGACGGGTCTCCACGGCCGTGGTCGTCTGTCCGGTGACGGGCCAACCGCGTTTTGCGAATTGTCCCGGGACCGGTACGCCGACCGCGCACGTCACGCGGCGGCAAAACCGGTAAACGGCCGCCGACACCGTTCGGGATTGCGCCGACGATATTTTCGTTGACAAACTGTACGGAATCGATTTCCATTTCGGAACGGCCGACGTGAAAAATCTCTGTAGAGCGCGCACTCGCGACGATAGTCGTACAGCGTTCGAAACGTTTACCGACGTCCGAAGTTTCGTACCCTACGACGCGCACGAGTGGACCAAGTGAAATGTGTAAATCGATCGTTTTATACGACGTAAACAGATTGTGTGTGTGTGTTGTCGATTTGATGGCGGTGGTTAACCGATAATACCGTACGTCCAGTGGCGGAAATTTCGATTTTCTTCGCTCGGACATTTTATAAACGGCGGTCTTGTATTACGTCCGCTGGTAAACGCGTCGTGAATATGATTTCGATCGTTCAAAAATGGCCGTCGACGAATCCGATTTATCGGTTTCGATTGGACGACGCGAGTTTTAACGGCAATTCGGGAGACAAACAATACGAAAATCCCGAACGATATAAAATTTCATTAGCCGACGTGTGGGGGACGTGCCGCGAAATGTATACAACACGCTCGCGGTGTATGGCACGTACGGTGTAGACCCAACATACGTAGGTGTTATATTTATTAGGCGTACTAGCGATTATTCGCGTAACGTTCCCGAAGGTTTTCGAGGAATTTCGGGAATGGCGCGAGCTCCCCACGCGCACAAAGGTCGTCCGGATGAAGAGCCGAAAACCCCTGGCGCACTCAATATACACTTACACGCACGCGCGGCCCGTGTAAGACGGCCGGCGCATATTTTACGCGAGCGCGAAATAACTACGACCTTTTACGTCGTCTCGGGCGTCGTCTACGCGCGCGTATATTATTATTATTGCCTCGGCGGAGGATTTTAATTAAAACCGCGCGCGCGATAGTACGACACAGGGGCTGGCCCGCGGGTTTTATCTACTTTTTGCCGGTAATCGGAAGGACGGTCCAGTCCGGGCCGGTTTCAGTACGCGACTTCAATAATAAAAATCGCGGAGTCGCGCCCGTGCGTCGTTTCGCCGAATCGGAATTACGGTAATCGGCGAGAAATTCTAGGACGCCGCCGCGATGTTCGGTTCGAACGGGTCGGCCGTACGGAGATTACGTACGTTTACGTATTGCCAATAATCCGTCGCCAATACGACGATCGCCGTGATCAACGCCGAAATAATTAAACACGCCACCCGTAGGGCTTTTATCCGTTTAAATCGACCGATAACCGCGCGTTATTTTCGAAAATTCCTATCGTCGCTTATTATTACGAACCTCGTTCAACTACAATAATGGCGGTGAGTTTGTTGCGCCTTTCGCTTCACTCGATCCCCCGCATCTTCATTAGCCAACCCTCATAACCGTATCACGTCACACGTTTCGGCCTTCCTCTTCTACTGTCCACCGGCGATCTCTGGT